>CM056601.1:45442245-45676968 GCA_029721355.1 Tegillarca granosa | reverse complement strand
ATCATTGCCACTTCATGTTAGGTTACCACAAAAAAATTCTGATATCATTACCACTGAATGTATGTTACCCACACAAAATCCCTATAGATAATTAACACTTCCTGGAGCCGCACAAAATCCTGATATCATTACCACTTAAATGGAGGTTACCAACACAAAAATCCTGATATCATTGCCAATGTAGGTTTACCCCACAAAAAATCCTGATATCATTTCCACTTAAATGTAGGTTACCCACACAAAATCCTGATTCATTACCACTTAACTGTAGGTTTCCCACACAGAATTCTGATATCATTAACACTTAAATGTAGGTTACCCATACAAAAATCATGATATCATTACCACTTAATGGTAGGTTACCCACACAAAAATCCTGATATCATTACCACTTAATGGTAGGTTACCCATACAAAAATCATGATACCATTGCCACTTAACTGTAGGTTACTCACAAAAAAATCCTGATATCATTACCACTTCAATGTAGGTTACCCACACAGAAATCCTGATATCATTACCACTTAATGGTAGGTTACCCACAAAAGAATTCTGATATCATTACCACTTAAATGTAGGTTACCCACACAAAAATCTTGATATCATTACCACTTAAATGTAGGTTACTCATACAAAAATCCTGATATCATTGCCACTTAACAATAGGTTACTCACACAAAAATTCTGATATCATTACCACTTCAATAAAGGTTAGCCACACAAAAATCCTGATATCATTACCTCTTAACTGTAAGTTACACAAAAATCCTGATATCATTACCACTTAACTGTAGGTTACCCACACAAAAATACTGATATCATTACAACTTAACTGTAGGTTACCCAAACAAAAATCCTGATATCATTACCACTTAATGGTATGTTACCCACAAAAACAGTCTGATATCATTTCCACTTCAATGTAGGTTACCCACACAAAAATTCTGATATCATTACACTTAACTGTATGTTACCCAAACAAAATCCAAAGATAATTAACACTTCACTTGAGCCGCACAAAAATCCTGATATCATTACCTCTTAAATGTAGGTTACCCACACAAAAATCCTGATATCATTGCCACTTAATGGTAGGTTACCCACACAAAAATCCTGATATCATTACCACTTAAATGTAGGTTACCCACACAAAAATCCTGATTTCATTACCACTTAAATGTAGGTTACCCACACAAAAATCCTGATATCATTGCCACTTAACTATATGTTACTCACACAAAAATTCTGATATCATTACCACTTCAATGAAGGTTACTCACACAAAAATCCTGATATCATTACCTCTTAACTGTAGGTTACACAAAAATCCTGATATCATTATCACTTAACTGTAGGTTACCCACACAAAAATACTGATATCATTACCACTTAACTGTAGGTTACCCACACAAAAATCCTGATATCAATACCACTTTAATGTAGGTTACCCACACAAAAATCCTAATATCATTACCACTTAAATGTAGGTTACCCAAACAAAAATCATGTTATCATTACCACTTAATGGTAGGTTACCCACAAAAAAATTCTGATATTGTTTTCACTTCAATGTAGGTTACCCACAAAAAAATCTTGATATCATTACCACTTAAATGTAGGTTACTCATACAAAAATCCTGATATCATTGCCACTTAACTGTAGGTTACTCACACAAAAATTCTGATATCATTACCACTTCAATGAAGGTTACCCACACAAAAATCCTGATATCATTACCAATTAACTGTAGGTTACCCACACAAAAATACTGATATCATTACCACTTAAATGTAGGTTACCCAAACAAAAATTATGATATCATTACCACTTAATGGTAGGTTACCCACAAAAGAATTCTGATATCATTACCACTTAAATGTAGGTTTCTCATACAAAAATCCTGATATCATTGCCACTTAACTGTAGGTTACTCACACAAAAATCCTGATATCATTACCACTTAAATGTAGGTAACCCACACAAAATCTTGATATCATTGCCACTTAATGGTAGGGTACCCACAAAAAATTCTGATATTATTACCACTTAACTGTAGGTTACCCAAACAAAATCGTAAGATAATTAACACTTCACTGGAGCAGCACAAAAATCCTGATATTATTACCACTTAAATGTAGGTTACCCACACAAAAATCCTGATATCATTGCCACTTAATGGTAGGTTACCCACACAAAATTCCTGATATCATTACCACTTAAATGTAGGTTACCCACACAAAAATCCTGATTTCATTACCACTTAACTGTAGGTTTCCCACACAAAAATTCTGATATCATTACCACTTAACTGTAGGTTACCCACACAAAAATCCTGATATCATTACCACTTAATGGTATGCTACCCACAAAAACAGTCTGATATCATTTCCACTTCAATGTAGGTTACCCACACAAAAATTCTGATATCATTACCACTTAACTGTATGTTACCCAAACAAAATCCTAAGATAATTAACACTTCAATTGAGCCGCACAAAAATCCTGATATCATTACCTCTTAAATGTAGGTTACCAACACAAAAATCCTGATATCATTGCCAATTAATGGTAGGTTTCCCACACAAAAATCCTGATATCATTTCTACTTAAATGTAGGTTACCCACACAAAAATCCTGATTTCATTACCACTTAACTGTAGGTTTCCCACACAAGAATTCTGATATCATTAACACTTAAATGTAGGTTACCCATACAAAAATCATGATATCATTACCACTTAATGGTAGGTTACCCACACAAAAATCCTGATATCATTACCACTTAATGGTAGGTTACCCATACAAAAATCATGATACCATTGCCACTTAACTGTAGGTTACTCACAAAAAAATCCTGATATCATTACCACTTCAATGTAGGTTACCCACACAGAAATCCTGATATCATTACCACTTAATGGTAGGTTACCCACAAAAGAATTCTGATATCATTACCACTTAAATGTAGGTTACCCACACAAAAATCTTGATATCATTACCACTTAAATGTAGGTTACTCATACAAAAATCCTGATATCATTGCCACTTAACAATAGGTTACTCACACAAAAATTCTGATATCATTACCACTTCAATAAAGGTTAGCCACACAAAAATCCTGATATCATTACCTCTTAACTGTAAGTTACACAAAAATCCTGATATCATTACCACTTAACTGTAGGTTACCCACACAAAAATACTGATATCATTACAACTTAACTGTAGGTTACCCAAACAAAAATCCTGATATCATTACCACTTAATGGTATGTTACCCACAAAAACAGTCTGATATCATTTCCACTTCAATGTAGGTTACCCACACAAAAATTCTGATATCATTACACTTAACTGTATGTTACCCAAACAAAATCCTAAGATAATTAACACTTCACTTGAGCCGCACAAAAATCCTGATATCATTACCTCTTAAATGTAGGTTACCCACACAAAAATCCTGATATCATTGCCACTTAATGGTAGGTTACCCACACAAAAATCCTGATATCATTACCACTTAAATGTAGGTTACCCACACAAAAATCCTGATTTCATTACCACTTAAATGTAGGTTACCCACACAAAAATCCTGATATCATTGCCACTTAACTATATGTTACTCACACAAAAATTCTGATATCATTACCACTTCAATGAAGGTTACTCACACAAAAATCCTGATATCATTACCTCTTAACTGTAGGTTACACAAAAATCCTGATATCATTATCACTTAACTGTAGGTTACCCACACAAAAATACTGATATCATTACCACTTAACTGTAGGTTACCCACACAAAAATCCTGATATCAATACCACTTTAATGTAGGTTTCCCACACAAAAATCCTAATATCATTACCACTTAAATGTAGGTTACCCAAACAAAAATCATGTTATCATTACCTCTTAATGGTAGGTTACCCACAAAAAAATTCTGATATTGTTTTCACTTCAATGTAGGTTACCCACAAAAAAATCTTTATATCATTACCACTTAAATGTAGGTTACTCATACAAAAATCCTGATATCATTGCCACTTAACTGTAGGTTACTCACACAAAAATTCTGATATCATTACCACTTCAATGAAGGTTACCCACACAAAAATCCTGATATCATTACCAATTAACTGTAGGTTACACAAAAATCCTGATATCATTACCAATTAACTGTAGGTTACCCACACAAAAATACTGATATCATTACCACTTAAATGTAGGTTACCCAAACAAAAATTATGATATCATTACCACTTAATGGTAGGTTACCCACAAAAGAATTCTGATATCATTACCACTTAAATGTAGGTTTCTCATACAAAAATCCTGATATCATTGCCACTTAACTGTAGGTTACTCACACAAAAATCCTGATATCATTACCACTTAAATGTAGGTAACCCACACAAAAATCTTGATATCATTGCCACTTAATGGTAGGGTACCCACAAAAAAATTCTGATATCATTACCACTTAACTGTAGGTTACCCAAACAAAATCGTAAGATAATTAACACTTCACTGGAGCAGCACAAAAATCCTGATATTATTACCACTTAAATGTAGGTTACCCACACAAAAATCCTGATATCATTGCCACTTAATGGTAGGTTACCCACACAAAATTCCTGATATCATTACCACTTAAATGTAGGTTACCCACACAAAAATCCTGATTTCATTACCACTTAACTGTAGGTTTCCCACACAAAAATTCTGATATCATTACCACTTAACTGTAGGTTACCCACACAAAAATACTGATATCATTACCACTTAACTGTAGGTTACCCAAACAAAAATCCTGATATCATTACCACTTAATGGTATGCTACCCACAAAAACAGTCTGATATCATTTCCACTTCAATGTAGGTTACCCACACAAAAATTCTGTAATCATTACCACTTAACTGTATGTTACCCAAACAAAATCCTAAGATAATTAACACTTCAATTGAGCCGCACAAAAATCCTGATATCATTACCTCTTAAATGTAGGTTACCCACACAAAAATCCTGATATCATTGCCACTTAATGGTAGGTTACCCACACAAAAATCCTGATATCATTACCACTTAAAGGTAGGTTACCCACACAAAAATTCTGATATCATTACCACTTAAATGTAGGTTACCCACACAAAAATCCTGATATCATTGCCACTTAACTATATGTTACTCACACAAAAATTCTGATATCATTACCACTTCAATGAAGGTTACTCACACAAAAATCCTGATATCATTACCTCGTAACTGTAGGTTACACAAAAATCCTGATATCATTACCACTTAACTGTAGGTTACCCACACAAAAATTCCGATATCATTACCAGTTAAACGTAGGATACCCATACAAAAATCCTGATATCATTGACACTTAACTGTACGTTACTCACACAAAAATACTGATATCATTACCACTTAAATGTAGGTTATCCACACAAAAATCCTGATATCATTGCCACTTAATGGTAGGTTACCCACAAAAAAATTCTGATATCATTACCACTTAACTGTAGGTTTCCCACACAAAAATTCTGATATCATTACCACTGAAACGTAGGTTACCCATACAAAAATCCGGATATCATTGCCACTTAACTGTACGTTACTCACACAAAAATCCTGATATCATTACCACTTAAATGTAGGTTATCCACACAAAAATCCTGATATCATTGCCACTTAATGGTAGGTTACCCACAAAAAAATTCTGATATCATTACCACTGAACTGTATGTTACCCACACAAAATCCTAAGATAATTAACACTTCACTGGAGCCGCACAAAAATCCTGATATCATTACCACTTAAATGGAGGTTACCAACACAAAAATCCTGATATCATTACCACTTAAATGTAGGTTACCCACAAAAAAATTCTGATATCATTACCACTTAAATGTAGGTTACCCAAACAAAAATCTTGATATCATTGCCACTTAAATGTAGGTTACTCATAGAAAAATCCTGATATCATTGTCACTTAACTGTAGGTTACTCACACAATAATTCTGATATCATTACCACTTCAATGAAGGTTACCCACACAAAAATCCTGATATCATTACCTCTTAACTGTAGGTTACACAAAAATCCTGATATCATTGCCACTTAATGGTAGGTTACCCACACAAAAATCCTGATATCATTACCCCTTAAATGTAGGTTACCCACACAAAAATCCTGATATCATTGCCACTTAATGGTATGTTACCCACACAAAAGAATTCTGATATCATTACCACTTAAATGTAGGTTACCCCACAAAATCCTAAAATAATTACATCTTCACTGTAGCCACACAAAAATCCTAATATCATTACCACTTAAATGTGGGTTATCCACACATTAAAAAGGTTATCACTGCCAGTTAATGGTAGGTTACCCACAAAAAAAAATGATATCAGTGCCACTTAACTGTAGGTTACTCACACAGAAATCCTGATATCATTACCACTTAAATGTAGGTTACACACACAAAAATCCTCAGATTATTACCACTTTACTGTAGGTTTCCCACACAAAAATCCTGATATCATTACCACTTTACTGTAGGTTACCCATACAAAAACCCTGATATCATTGCCACTTAACTGTAGGTTACCTACACAAAAATCTTTATATCATTACCACTTAAATGTAGGTTACCCACACAAAAATCCTGATATAATTGCCACTTAATGGTAGGTTACCCACAAAAAAATTCTGATATCATTACCACTTAACTGTAGGTTACCCACACAAAATCCTAAGATAATTAACACTTCACTGGAGCCGCACAAAAATCCCGATATCATTACCACTTAAATGTAGGTTACCCACACAAAAATCCTGATAGCATTGCCATTTTATGGTAGGTTACTCACACATAAATCCTGATATCATTACCACTTAAATGTAGGTTACCCACACAAAAATCCTGATTTCATTACCACTTAACTGTAGGTTTCCCACACAAAAATTCTGATATCATTACCAGTTAAACGTAGGATACCCATACAAAAATCCTGATATCATTGACACTTAACTGTACGTTATTCACACAAAAATACTGATATCATTACCACTTAAATGTAGGTTACCCACACAAAAATCCTGATAGCATTGCCATTTTATGGTAGGTTACTCACACATAAATCCTGATATCATTACCACTTAAATGTAGGTTACCCACACAAAAATCCTGATTTCATTACCACTTAACTGTAGGTTTCCCACACAAAAATTCTGATATCATTACCAGTTAAACGTAGGATACCCATACAAAAATCCTGATATCATTGACACTTAACTGTACGTTATTCACACAAAAATACTGATATCATTACCACTTAAATGTAGGTTATCCACACAAAAATCCTGATATCATTGCCACTTAATGGTAGGTTACCCACAAAAAAATTCTGATATCATTACCACTTAACTGTAGGTTACCCACACAAAATCCTAAGATTATTAACACTTCACTGGAGCCGCACAAAAATCCTGATATCATTACCAATTAAATGAAGGTTACCAACACATAAATCCTGATATCATTACCACTTAAATGTAGGTTAACCACACAAAAATCCTGATATCATTACCACTTAACTGTAGGTTTCCCACACAAAAATTCTGATATCATTACCACTTAAACGTAGGTTACCCATACAAAAATCCGGATATCATTGCCACTTAACTGTACGTTACTCACACAAAAATCCTGATATCATTACCACTTAAATGTAGGTTATCCACACAAAAATCCTGATATCATTGCCACTTAAAGGTAGGTTACCCACAAAAAAATTCTGATATCATTACCACTGAACTGTATGTTACCCACACAAAATCCTAAGATAATTAACACTTCACTGGAGCCGCACAAAAATCCTGATATCATTACCACTTAAATGGAGGTTACCAACACAAAAATCCTGATATCATTGCCAATTAATGGTAGGTTACCCACACAAAAATCCTGATATCATTACCACTTAAATGTAGGTTACCCACACAAAAATCCTGATTTCATTACCACTTAACTGTAGGTTTCCCACACAAGAATTCTGATATCATTAACACTTAAATGTAGGTTACCCATACAAAAATCATGATATCATTACCACTTAATGGTAGGTTACCCACACAAAAATCCTGATATCATTACCACTTAATGGTAGGTTACCCATACAAAAATCATGATACCATTGCCACTTAACTGTAGGTTACTCACAAAAAAATCCTGATATCATTACCACTTCAATGTAGGTTACCCACACAGAAATCCTGATATCATTACCACTTAATGGTAGGTTACCCACAAAAGAATTCTGATATCATTACCACTTAAATGTAGGTTACCCACACAAAAATCTTGATATCATTACCACTAAACTGTAGGTTTCCCACAAAAAAATTCTGATATCATTACCAGTTAAACGTAGGATACCCATACAAAAATCCTGATATCATTGACACTTAACTGTACGTTATTCACACAAAAATACTGATATCATTACCACTCAAATGTAGGTTACCCAAACAAAAATCCTGATATCATTACCACTTAATGGTATGTTACCCACAAAAACAGTCTGATATCATTTCCACTTCAATGTAGGTTACCCACACAAAAATTCTGATATCATTACACTTAACTGTATGTTACCCAAACAAAATCCTAAGATAATTAACACTTCACTTGAGCCGCACAAAAATCCTGATATCATTACCTCTTAAATGTAGGTTACCCACACAAAAATCCTGATATCATTGCCACTTAATGGTAGATTACCCACACAAAAATCCTGATATCATTACCACTTAAATGTAGGTTACCCACACAAAAATCCTGATTTCATTACCACTTAAATGTAGGTTACCCACACAAAATCCTAAAATAATTACATCTTCACTGTAGCCACACAAAAATCCTAATATCATTAACACTTAAATGTAGGTTATCCACACATTAAAAAGGTTATCACTGCCAGTTAATGGTAGGTTACCCACAAAAAAAAATGATATCAGTGCCACTTAACTGTAGGTTACTCACACAGAAATCCTGATATCATTACCACTTAAATGTAGGTTACCCACACAAAAATCCTCAGATTATTACCACTTTACTGTAGGTTTCCCACACAAAAATCCTGATATCATTACCACTTTACTGTAGGTTACCCATACAAAAACCCTGATATCATTGCCACTTAACTGTAGGTTACCTACACAAAAATCTTTATATCATTACCACTTAAATGTAGGTTACCCACACAAAAATCCTGATATAATTGCCACTTAATGGTAGGTTACCCACAAAAAAATTCTGATATCATTACCACTTAACTGTAGGTTACCCACACAAAATCCTAAGATAATTAACACTTCACTGGAGCCGCACAAAAATCCCGATATCATTACCACTTAAATGTAGGTTACCCACACAAAAATCCTGATAGCATTGCCATTTTATGGTAGGTTACTCACACATAAATCCTGATATCATTACCACTTAAATGTAGGTTACCCACACAAAAATCCTGATTTCATTACCACTTAACTGTAGGTTTCCCACACAAAAATTCTGATATCATTACCAGTTAAACGTAGGATACCCATACAAAAATCCTGATATCATTGACACTTAACTGTACGTTATTCACACAAAAATACTGATATCATTACCACTTAAATGTAGGTTACCCACACAAAAATCCTGATAGCATTGCCATTTTATGGTAGGTTACTCACACATAAATCCTGATATCATTACCACTTAAATGTAGGTTACCCACACAAAAATCCTGATTTCATTACCACTTAACTGTAGGTTTCCCACACAAAAATTCTGATATCATTACCAGTTAAACGTAGGATACCCATACAAAAATCCTGATATCATTGACACTTAACTGTACGTTATTCACACAAAAATACTGATATCATTACCACTTAAATGTAGGTTATCCACACAAAAATCCTGATATCATTGCCACTTAATGGTAGGTTACCCACAAAAAAATTCTGATATCATTACCACTTAACTGTAGGTTACCCACACAAAATCCTAAGATTATTAACACTTCACTGGAGCCGCACAAAAATCCTGATATCATTAGCAATTAAATGGAGGTTACCAACACATAAATCCTGATATCATTACCACTTAAATGTAGGTTAACCACACAAAAATCCTGATATCATTACCACTTAACTGTAGGTTTCCCACACAAAAATTCTGATATCATTACCACTTAAACGTAGGTTACCCATACAAAAATCCGGATATCATTGCCACTTAACTGTACGTTACTCACACAAAAATCCTGATATCATTACCACTTAAATGTAGGTTATCCACACAAAAATCCTGATATCATTGCCACTTAATGGTAGGTTACCCACAAAAAAATTCTGATATCATTACCACTGAACTGTATGTTACCCACACAAAATCCTAAGATAATTAACACTTCACTGGAGCCGCACAAAAATCCTGATATCATTACCACTTAAATGGAGGTTACCAACACAAAAATCCTGATATCATTGCAAATTAATGGTAGGTTACCCACACAAAAATCCTGATATCATTTCCACTTAAATGTAGGTTACCCACACAAAAATCCTGATTTCATTACCACTTAACTGTAGGTTTCCCACACAAGAATTCTGATATCATTAACACTTAAATGTAGGTTACCCATACAAAAATCATGATATCATTACCACTTAATGGTAGGTTACCCACACAAAAATCCTGATATCATTACCACTTAATGGTAGGTTACCCATACAAAAATCATGATACCATTGCCACTTAACTGTAGGTTACTCACAAAAAAATCCTGATATCATTACCACTTCAATGTAGGTTACCCACACAGAAATCCTGATATCATTACCACTTAATGGTAGGTTACCCACAAAAGAATTCTGATATCATTACCACTTAAATGTAGGTTACCCACACAAAAATCTTGATATCATTACCACTTAAATGTAGGTTACTCATACAAAAATCCTGATATCATTGCCACTTAACAATAGGTTACTCACACAAAAATTCTGATATCATTACCACTTCAATAAAGGTTAGCCACACAAAAATCCTGATATCATTACCTCTTAACTGTAAGTTACACAAAAATCCTGATATCATTACCACTTAACTGTAGGTTACCCACACAAAAATACTGATATCATTACAACTTAACTGTAGGTTACCCAAACAAAAATCCTGATATCATTACCACTTAATGGTATGTTACCCACAAAAACAGTCTGATATCATTTCCACTTCAATGTAGGTTACCCACACAAAAATTCTGATATCATTACACTTAACTGTATGTTACCCAAACAAAATCCTAAGATAATTAACACTTCACTTGAGCAGCACAAAAATCCTGATATCATTACCTCTTAAATGTAGGTTACCCACACAAAAATCCTGATATCATTGCCACTTAAATGTAGGTTACCCACACAAAAATCCTGATATCATTGCCACTTAACTATATGTTACTCACACAAAAATTCTGATATCATTACCACTTCAATGAAGGTTACTCACACAAAAATCCTGATATCATTACCTCTTAACTGTAGGTTACACAAAAATCCTGATATCATTATCACTTAACTGTAGGTTACCCACACAAAAATACTGATATCATTACCACTTAACTGTAGGTTACCCACACAAAAATCCTGATATCAATACCACTTTAATGTAGGTTACCCACACAAAAATCCTAATATCATTACCACTTAAATGTAGGTTACCCAAACAAAAATCATGTTATCATTACCACTTAATGGTAGGTTACCCACAAAAAAATTCTGATATTGTTTTCACTTCAATGTAGGTTACCCACAAAAAAATCTTGATATCATTACCACTTAAATGTAGGTTACTCATACAAAATCCTGATATCATTGCCACTTAACTGTAGGTTACTCACACAAAAATTCTGATATCATTACCACTTCAATGAAGGTTACCCACACAAAAATCCTGATATCATTACCAATTAACTGTAGGTTACACAAAAATCCTGATATCATTACCAATTAACTGTAGGTTACCCACACAAAAATACTGATATCATTACCACTTAAATGTAGGTTACCCAAACAAAAATTATGATATCATTACCACTTAATGGTAGGTTACCCACAAAAGAATTCTGATATCATTACCACTTAAATGTAGGTTTCTCATACAAAAATCCTGATATCATTGCCACTTAACTATATGTTACTCACACAAAAATTCTGATATCATTACCACTTCAATGAAGGTTACTCACACAAAAATCCTGATATCATTACCTCTTAACTGTAGGTTACACAAAAATCCTGATATCATTATCACTTAACTGTAGGTTACCCACACAAAAATACTGATATCATTACCACTTAACTGTAGGTTACCCACACAAAAATCCTGATATCAATACCACTTTAATGTAGGTTACCCACACAAAAATCCTAATATCATTACCACTTAAATGTAGGTTACCCAAACAAAAATCATGTTATCATTACCACTTAATGGTAGGTTACCCACAAAAAAATTCTGATATTGTTTTCACTTCAATGTAGGTTACCCACAAAAAAATCTTGATATCATTACCACTTAAATGTAGGTTACTCATACAAAAATCCTGATATCATTGCCACTTAACTGTAGGTTACTCACACAAAAATTCTGATATCATTACCACTTCAATGAAGGTTACCCACACAAAAATCCTGATATCATTACCAATTAACTGTAGGTTACACAAAAATCCTGATATCATTACCAATTAACTGTAGGTTACCCACACAAAAATACTGATATCATTACCACTTAAATGTAGGTTACCCAAACAAAAATTATGATATCATTACCACTTAATGGTAGGTTACCCACAAAAGAATTCTGATATCATTACCACTTAAATGTAGGTTTCTCATACAAAAATCCTGATATCATTGCCACTTAACTGTAGGTTACTCACACAAAAATCCTGATATCATTACCACTTAAATGTAGGTAACCCACACAAAAATCTTGATATCATTGCCACTTAATGGTAGGGTACCCACAAAAAAATTCTGATATCATTACCACTTAACTGTAGGTTACCCAAACAAAATCGTAAGATAATTAACACTTCACTGGAGCAGCACAAAATCCTGATATTATTACCACTTAAATGTAGGTTACCCACACAAAAATCCTGATATCATTGCCACTTAATGGTAGGTTACCCACACAAAATTCCTGATATCATTACCACTTAAATGTAGGTTACCCACACAAAAATCCTGATTTCATTACCACTTAACTGTAGGTTTCCCACACAAAAATTCTGATATCATTACCACTTAACTGTAGGTTACCCACACAAAAATACTGATATCATTACCACTTAACTGTAGGTTACCCAAACAAAAATCCTGATATCATTACCACTTAATGGTATGCTACCCACAAAAACAGTCTGATATCATTTCCACTTCAATGTAGGTTACCCACACAAAAATCCTGATATCATTACCACTTAACTGTATGTTACCCAAACAAAATCCTAAGATAATTAACACTTCAATTGAGCCGCACAAAAATCCTGATATCATTACCTCTTAAATGTAGGTTACCCACACAAAAATCCTGATATCATTGCCACTTAATGGTAGGTTACCCACACAAAAATCCTGATATCATTACCACTTAAAGGTAGGTTACCCACACAAAAATCCTGATATCATTACCACTTAAATGTAGGTTACCCACACAAAAATCCTGATATCATTGCCACTTAACTATATGTTACTCACACAAAAATTCTGATATCATTACCACTTCAATGAAGGTTACTCACACAAAAATCCTGATATCATTACCTCGTAACTGTAGGTTACACAAAAATCCTGATATCATTACCACTTAACTGTAGGTTACCCACACAAAAATTCCGATATCATTACCAGTTAAACGTAGGATACCCATACAAAAATCCTGATATCATTGACACTTAACTGTACGTTACTCACACAAAAATACTAATATCATTACCACTTAAATGTAGGTTATCCACACAAAAATCCTGATATCATTGCCACTTAATGGTAGGTTACCCACAAAAAAATTCTGATATCATTACCACTTAACTGTAGGTTACCCACACAAAATCCTAAGATTATTAACACTTCACTGGAGCCGCACAAAAATCCTGATATCATTACCACTTAAATGGAAGTTACCAACACATAAATCCTGATATCATTACCACTTAAATGTAGGTTAACCACACAAAAATCCTGATATCATTACCACTTAACTGTAGGTTTCCAAAACAAAAATTCTGATATCATTACCACTTAATGGTAGGTTACCCATACAAAAATCCGGATATCATTGCCACTTAACTGTACGTTACTTACACAAAAATCCCGATATCATTACCACTTAAATGTAGGTTACCCAAACAAAAATCATGTTATCATTACCACTTAATGGTAGGTTACCCACACAAAAATCCTGATATCATTGCCACTTAACTATATGTTACTCACACAAAAATTCTGATATCATTACCACTTCAATGAAGGTTACTCACACAAAAATCCTGATATCATTACCTCGTAACTGTAGGTTACACAAAAATCCTGATATCATTACCACTTAACTGTAGGTTACCCACACAAAAATACTGATATCATTACCACTTAACTGTAGGTTACCCACACAAAAATCCTGATATCATTACCACTTTAATGTAGGTTACCCACACAAAAATCCTAATATAATTACCACTTAAATGTAGGTTACCCAAAAAAAAATCCTGATATCATTACCACTTAATGGTAGGTTACCCACAAAAAAATTCTGATATTGTTTCCACTTCAATGTAGGTTACCCACAAAAAATCCTGATTTCATTACCACTTAACTGTAGGTTTCCCACACAAGAATTCTGATATCATTAACACTTAAATGTAGGTTACCCATACAAAAATCATGATATCATTACCACTTAATGGTAGGTTACCCACACAAAAATCCTGATATCATTACCACTTAATGGTAGGTTACCCATACAAAAATCATGATACCATTGCCACTTAACTGTAGGTTACTCACAAAAAAATCCTGATATCATTACCACTTCAATGTAGGTTACCCACACAGAAATCCTGATATCATTACCACTTAATGGTAGGTTACCCACAAAAGAATTCTGATATCATTACCACTTAAATGTAGGTTACCCACACAAAAATCTTGATATCATTACCACTTAAATGTAGGTTACTCATACAAAAATCCTGATATCATTGCCACTTAACAATAGGTTACTCACACAAAAATTCTGATATCATTACCACTTCAATAAAGGTTAGCCACACAAAAATCCTGATATCATTACCTCTTAACTGTAAGTTACACAAAAATCCTGATATCATTACCACTTAACTGTAGGTTACCCACACAAAAATACTGATATCATTACAACTTAACTGTAGGTTACCCAAACAAAAATCCTGATATCATTACCACTTAATGGTATGTTACCCACAAAAACAGTCTGATATCATTTCCACTTCAATGTAGGTTACCCACACAAAAATTCTGATATCATTACACTTAACTGTATGTTACCCAAACAAAATCCTAAGATAATTAACACTTCACTTGAGCCGCACAAAAATCCTGATATCATTACCTCTTAAATGTAGGTTACCCACACAAAAATCCTGATATCATTGCCACTTAATGGTAGGTTACCCACACAAAAATCCTGATATCATTACCACTTAAATGTAGGTTACCCACACAAAAATCCTGATTTCATTACCACTTAAATGTAGGTTACCCACACAAAAATCCTGATATCATTGCCACTTAACTATATGTTACTCACACAAAAATTCTGATATCATTACCACTTCAATGAAGGTTACTCACACAAAAATCCTGATATCATTACCTCTTAACTGTAGGTTACACAAAAATCCTGATATCATTATCACTTAACTGTAGGTTACCCACACAAAAATACTGATATCATTACCACTTAACTGTAGGTTACCCACACAAAAATCCTGATATCAATACCACTTTAATGTAGGTTACCCACACAAAAATCCTAATATCATTACCACTTAAATGTAGGTTACCCAAACAAAAATCATGTTATCATTACCACTTAATGGTAGGTTACCCACAAAAAAATTCTGATATTGTTTCCACTTCAATGTAGGTTACCCACAAAAAAATCTTGATATCATTACCACTTAAATGTAGGTTACTCATACAAAAATCCTGATATCATTGCCACTTAACTGTAGGTTACTCACACAAAAATTCTGATATCATTACCACTTCAATGAAGGTTACCCACACAAAAATCCTGATATCATTACCAATTAACTGTAGGTTACAAAAAAATCCTGATATCATTACCAATTAACTGTAGGTTACCCACACAAAAATTATGATATCATTACCACTTAATGGTAGGTTACCCACAAAAGAATTCTGATATCATTACCACTTAAATGTAGGTTTCTCATACAAAAATCCTGATATCATTGCCACTTAACTGTAGGTTACTCACACAAAAATCCTGATATCATTACCACTTAAATGTAGGTAACCCACACAAAAATCTTGATATCATTGCCACTTAATGGTAGGGTACCCACAAAAAAATTCTGATATCATTACCACTTAACTGTAGGTTACCCAAACAAAATCGTAAGATAATTAACACTTCACTGGAGCAGCACAAAAATCCTGATATTATTACCACTTAAATGTAGGTTACCCACACAAAAATCCTGATATCATTGCCACTTAATGGTAGGTTACCCACACAAAATTCCTGATATCATTACCGCTTAAATGTAGGTTACCCACACAAAAATCCTGATTTCATTACCACTTAACTGTAGGTTTCCCACACAAAAATTCTGATATCATTACCACTTAACTGTAGGTTACCCACACAAAAATACTGATATCATTACCACTTAACTGTAGGTTACCAAAACAAAAATCCTGATATCATTACCACTTAATGGTATGCTACCCACAAAAACAGTCTGATATCATTTCCACTTCAATGTAGGTTACCCACACAAAAATTCTGATATCATTACCACTTAACTGTATGTTACCCAAACAAAATCCTAAGATAATTAACACTTCAATTGAGCCGCACAAAAATCCTGATATCATTACCTCTTAAATGTAGGTTACCCACACAAAAATCCTGATATCATTGCCACTTAATGGTAGGTTACCCACACAAAAATCCTGATATCATTACCACTTAAAGGTAGGTTACCCACACAAAAATCCTGATATCATTACCACTTAAATGTAGGTTACCCACACAAAAATCCTGATATCATTGCCACTTAACTATATGTTACTCACACAAAAATTCTGATATCATTACCACTTCAATGAAGGTTACTCACACAAAAATCCTGATATCATTACCTCGTAACTGTAGGTTACACACAAATCCTGATATCATTACCACTTAACTGTAGGTTACCCACACAAAAATTCCGATATCATTACCAGTTAAACGTAGGATACCCATACAAAAATCCTGATATCATTGACACTTAACTGTACGTTACTCACACAAAAATACTGATATCATTACCACTTAAATGTAGGTTATCCACACAAAAATCCTGATATCATTGCCACTTAATGGTAGGTTACCCACAAAAAAATTCTGATATCATTACCACTTAACTGTAGGTTACCCACACAAAATCCTAAGATTATTAACACTTCACTGGAGCCGCACAAAAATCCTGATATCATTACCACTTAAATGGAGGTTACCAACACATAAATCCTGATATCATTACCACTTAAATGTAGGTTAACCACACAAAAATCCTGATATCATTACCACTTAACTGTAGGTTTCCCACACAAAAATTCTGATATCATTACCACTTAATGGTAGGTTACCCATACAAAAATCCGGATATCATTGCCACTTAACTGTACGTTACTCACACAAAAATCCCGATATCATTACCACTTAAATGTAGGTTACCCACACAAAAATCCTGATATCATTGCCACTTAACTATATGTTACTCACACAAAAATTCTGATATCATTACCACTTCAATGAAGGTTACTCACACAAAAATCCTGATATCATTACCTCGTAACTGTAGGTTACACAAAAATCCTGATATCATTACCACTTAACTGTAGGTTACCCACACAAAAATACTGATATCATTACCACTTAACTGTAGGTTACCCACACAAAAATCCTGATATCATTACCACTTTAATGTAGGTTACCCACACAAAAATCCTAATATAATTACCACTTAAATGTAGGTTACCCAAAAAAAATCCTGATATCATTACCACTTAATGGTAGGTTACCCACAAAAAAATTCTGATATTGTTTCCACTTCAATGTAGGTTACCCACAAAAAAATCTTGATATCATTACCACTTAAATGTAGGTTACTCACACAAAAATTCTGATATCATTACCACTTCAATGAAGGTTACCCACACAAAAATCCTGATATCATTACCACTTAACTGTAGGTTACACAAAAATCCTGATATCATTACCAATTAACTGTAGGTTACCCACACAAAAATACTGATATCATTACCACTTAAATGTAGGTTACCCACACAAAAATCCTGATATCATTACCACTTAAATGTAGGTTACCCAAAGAAAAATCATGATATCATTACCACTTAATGGTAGGTTACCCACAAAAGAATTCTGATATCATTACCACTTAAATTTAGGTTTCTCATACAAAAATCCTGATACCATTGCCACTTAACTGTAGATTACTCACACAAAAATCCTGATATCATTACCACTTAAATGTAGGTAACCCACACAAAAATCTTGATATCATTGCCACTTAATAGTAGGGTACCCACAAAAAAATTCTGATATCATTACCACTTAACTGTAGGTTACCCAAACAAAATCGTAAGATAATTAACACTTCACTGGAGCAGCACAAAAATCCTGATATTATTACCACTTAAATGTAGGTTACCCACACAAAAATCCTGATATCATTACCACTTAAATGTAGGTTACCCACAAAAGAATTCTGATATCATTACCACTTAAATGTAGGTTACCCACACAAAAATCTTGATATCATTGCCACTTAAATGTAGGTTACTTATAGAAAAATCCTGATATCATTGTCACTTAACTGTAGGTTACTCACACAAAAATTCTGATATCATTACCACTTCAATGAAGGTTACCCACACGAAAATCCTGATATCATTACCACTTAACTGTAGGTTACACAAAAATCCTGATATCATTGCCACTTAATGGTAGGTTACCCAAACAAAAATCCTGATATCATTACCACTTAATGGTAGGTTACCCACACAAAAATCCTGATATCATTGCCACTTAAATGTAGGTTACCCACACAAAATTCCTGATTTCATTACCACTTAACTAGGTTTCCCACACAAAAATTCCGATATCATTACCAGTTAAACGTAGGATACCCATACAAAAATCCTGATATCATTGACACTTAACTGTACGTTACTCACACAAAAATACTGATATCATTACCACTTAAATGTAGGTTATCCACACAAAAATCCTGATATCATTGCCACTTAATGGTAGGTTACCCACAAAAAAATTCTGATATCATTACCACTTAACTGTAGGTTACCCACACAAAATCCTAAGATTATTAACACTTCACTGGAGCCGCACAAAATTCCTGATATCATTACCACTTAAATGGAGGTTACCAACACATAAATCCTGAAATCATTACCACTTAAATGTAGGTTAACCACACAAAAATCCTGATATCATTACCACTTAACTGTAGGTTTCCCACACAAAAATTCTGATATCATTACCACTTAATGGTAGGTTACCCATACAAAAATCCGGATATCATTGCCACTTAACTGTACGTTACTCACACAAAAATCCTGATATCATTACCACTTAAATGTAGGTTATCCACACAAAAATCCTGATATCATTGCCACTTAATGGTAGGTTACCCACAAAAAAATTCTGATATCATTACCACTGAACTGTATGTTACCCACACAAAATCCTAAGATAATTAACACTTCACTGGAGCCGCACAAAAATCCTAATATCATTACCACTTAAATGGAGGTTACCAACACAAAAATCCTGATATCATTGCCACTTAATGGTAGGTTACTCACACAATAATCCTGATATCATTACCACTTAAATGTAGGTTACCCACACAAAAATCCTGATTTCATTACCACTTAACTGTAGGTTTCCCACACAAGAATTCTGATATCATTACCACTTAAATGTAGGTTACCCATACAAAAATCATGATATCATTACCACTTAATGGTAGGTTACCCACACAAAAATCCTGATATCATTACCACTTAATGGTAGGTTACCCATACAAAAATCATGATACCATTGCCACTTAACTGTAGGTTACTCACAAAAAAATCCTGATATCATTACCACTTCAATGTAGGTTACCCACACAGAAATCCTGATATCATTACCACTTAATGGTAGGTTACCCACAAAAGAATTCTGATATCATTACCACTTAAATGTAGGTTACCCACACAAAAATCTTGATATCATTACCAGTTAAATGTAGGTTACTCATACAAAAATCCTGATATCATTGCCACTTAACAATAGGTTACTCACACAAAAATTCTGATATCATTACCACTTCAATAAAGGTTAGCCACACAAAAATCCTGATATCATTACCTCTCAACTGTAAGTTACACAAAAATCCTGATATCATTACCACTTAACTGTAGGTTACCCACACAAAAATACTGATATCATTACAACTTAACTGTAGGTTACCCAAACAGAAATCCTGATATCATTACCACTTAATGGTATGTTACCCACAAAAACAGTCTGATATCATTTCCACTTCAATGTAGGTTACCCACACAAAAATTCTGATATCATTACCACTTAACTGTATGTTACCCAAACAAAATCCTAAGATAATTAACACTTCACTTGAGCCGCACAAAAATCCTGATATCATTACCTCTTAAATGTAGGTTACCCACACAAAAATCCTGATATCATTGCCACTTAATGGTAGGTTACCCACACAAAAATCCTGATATCATTACCACTTAAATGTAGGTTACCCACACAAAAATCCTGATTTCATTACCACTTAAATGTAGGTTACCCACACAAAAATCCTGATATCATTGCCACTTAACTATATGTTACTCACACAAAAATTCTGATATCATTACCACTTCAATGAAGGTTACTCACACAAAAATCCTGATATCATTACCTCTTAACTGTAGGTTACACAAAAATCCTGATATCATTACCACTTAACTGTAGGTTACCCACACAAAAATCCTGATATCATTACCACTTTAATGTAGGTTACCCACACAAAAATCCTAATATCATTACCACTTAAATGTAGGTTACCCAAACAAAAATCATGATATCATTACCACTTAATGGTAGGTTAACCACAAAAAAATTCTGATATTGTTTCCACTTCAATGTAGGTTACCCACAAAAAAATCTTGATATCATTACCACTTAAATGTAGGTTATTCATACAAAAATCCTGATATCATTGCCAATTAACTGTAGGTTACTCACACAGAAATCCTGATATCATTACCACTTAAATGTAGGTTAACCACACAAAAATCCTGATATCATTGCCACTTAATGGTAGGTTACCCACACAAAAATACTGATATCATTACCACTTAACTGTAGGTTAATCACACAGAAATCCTGATATCATTACCACTTAAATGTAGGTTACCCACAAAAAATCCTGAAATAATTACCACTTAAATGTAGGTTACCCACACAAAAATCCTGATATCATTACCACTTAACTGTAGGTTACCCACACAAAAATTCTGATATCATTACCACTTAATGGTAGGTTACCCACAAAAGAATTCTGATATCATTACCACTTAAATGTAGGTTACCCACACAAAAATCCTGATATCATTACCACTTAATGGTAGGTTACCCACAAAAGAATTCTGATATCATTACCACTTTATTGTAGGTAATTCATACAAAAATCGTGATATCATTGCCACTTAAATGTAGGTTACTCACAAAAAAATCCTGATATCATTACCACTTTAATGTAGGTTACCCACACAAAATCCTCAGATAATTACCACTTAAATGTAGGTTACCTTCACAAAAATCCTGATATCATTACCACTTAATGGTATGTTACCCACAAAAAACGTCTGATATCATTTCCACTTCAATGTAGGTTACCCACACAAAAATCCTGATATCATTACCACTTAACTGTAGGTTACACAAAAATCCTGATATCATTACTACTTAAATGAAGGTTACCTTCACAAAAATCCTGATATCATTACCACTTTATGGTATGTTACCCACAAAAAAAGTCTGATATCATTTCCACTTCAATGTAGGTTACCCACACAAAAATCCTGATATCATTACCACTTAACTGTAGGTTACAAAAAATCCTGATATCATTACCACTTAACTGTAGGTTACCCACAAAAAATTCTGATATCATTAACACTTAACTGTAGGTTACCCACACAAAATCCTAAGATAATTACCAAATCATTGTATCCACAAAAAAATCCTGATATCATTACCACTTAAATGTAGGTTAACCACACAAAAATCCTGATATCATTGCCACTAAATGGTAGGTTACCCACACAAAAATACTGATATCATTACCACTTAACTGTAGGTTAATCACACAGAAATCCTGTTATCATTACCACTTAAATGTAGGTTACCCACACAAAAATCCTGATATCATTACCACTTAACTGTAGGTTACTCACACAAAAATCCTGATATCATTACCACTTAACTGTAGGTTACCAACACAAAAATCCTGATATCATTACCACTTAACTGTAGGTTACCCACACAAAAATCCTGATATCATTACCACTTAACTGTAGGTTACCACCACAAAAATCCTGATATCATTACCACTTAAATGTAGATTACACACAAAAAAATCCTGATATCATTACCACTTAACTGTAGGTTACCCACAAAAAATTCTGATATCATTAACACTTAACTGTAGGTAACCCACACAAAATCCTAAGATAATTACCACATCATTGTAGCCACACAAAAATCCTGATATCATTACCACTTAAATGTAGGTTAACCACACAAAAATCCTGATATCATTACCACTTTACTGTAGGTTACCCATACAAAAATCATGATATCATTGCCACTTAACTGTAGGTTACTCACAAAAAAATCCTGATATCATTACCACTTAAATGTAGGCCAAACAAAAATCATGATATCATTACCACTCAACTGTAGGTTACCCAAAAAAAAATTCTGATATCATTGCCACTTATTTGTAGGTTACCCACAAAAAAAAATTCTGATATCATTACTACTTAACTGTAGGTTACCCATAAAAAAATTCTGATATCATTTCCACTTAACTGTAGGTTACCCACACAAAATCCTAAGATAATTACCACATCATTGTAGCCATGCAAAAATCCTGATATCATTACCACTTAAATGTAGGTTACCCACACAAAAATCCTGATGTCATTGCCACTTAATGGTAGGTTACCAACACAAAAATACTGATATCATTGCCACTTAACTGTAGGTTACTCACACAGAAATCCTGATATCATTACCACTTAAATGTAGGTTACCCACACAAAAAACCTGATATCATTACCACTTAACTGTAGGTTACCCACACAAAAATCCTGATATCATTACCACTTAAATGTAGGTTACCAACACAAAAATCCTGATATCATTACCACTTAAATGTATATTACACCCAAAAAAATCCTGATATCATTACCACTTAATGGTAGGTTACCCACAAAAAAATTATGATATCATTACCACTTAACTGTATGTTACCCACAAAAAATTCTGATATCATTAACACTTAACTGTAGGTTACCCACACAAAATCCTAAGATAATAACCACATCATTGTATCCACATAAAAATCCTGATATCATAACCACTTAAATGTAGGTTAACCACACAAAAATCCTGATATCATTGCCACTAAATGGTAGGTTACCCACACAAAAATACTGATATCATTACCACTTAACTGTAGGTTAATCACACAGAAATCCTGATATCATTACCACTTAAATGTAGGTTACCCACACAAAAATCCTGATATCATTACCACTTAACTGTAGGTTACCACCACAAAAATCCTGATATCATTACCACTTAAATGTAGATTACACACAAAAAAATCCTGATATCATTACCACTTAACTGTAGGTTACCCACAAAAAATTCTGATATCATTAACACTTAACTGTAGGTAACCCACACAAAATCCGAAGATAATTACCACATCATTGTAGCCACACAAAAATCCTGATATCATTACCACTTAAATGTAGGTTAACCACACAAAAATCCTGATATCATTGCCACTTAATGGTAGGTTACCCACACAAAAATACTGATATCATTACCACTTAACTGTAGGTTAATCACACAGAAATCCTGATATCATTACCACTTAAATGTAGGTTACCCACACAAAAATCCTGAAATAATTACCACTTAAATGTAGGTTACCCACACAAAAATCCTGATATCATTACCACTTAACTGTAGGTTACCCACACAAAAATTCTGATATCATTACCACTTAATGGTAGGTTACCCACAAAAGAATTCTGATATCATTACCACTTAAATGTAGGTTACCCACACAAAAATCCTGATATCATTACCACTTAATGGTGGGTTACCCACAAAAGAATTCTGATATCATTACCACTTAACTGTAGGTTAACCCACACAAAAATCCTGATATCATTACCACTTTAATGTAGGTTAACCACACAAAAATCCTGATATCATTACCACTTAAATGTAGGTTACTCACACAAAAATCCTGATATCATTACCACTTAAATGTAGATTACCCACAAAAAAATCCTGATATCATTACCACTTAATGGTAGGTTACCCACAAAAAAATTCTTATATCATTAACACTAACTTGTAGGTTACCCACACAAAATCCTAAGATAATTACCACATCATTGTAGCCACACAAAAATCCTGATATCATTACCACTTAAATGTAGGTTAACCACACAAAAATCCTGATATCATTACCACTTTACTCTAGGTTACCCATACAAAAATCATGATATCATTGCCACTTAACTGTAGGTTACTCACAAAAAAATCCTGATATCATTACCACTTAAATGTAGGCCAAACAAAAATCATGATATCATTACCACTTAACTGTAGGTTACCCAAAAAAAAATTCTGATATCATTACCACTTAACTGTAGGTTACCCACAAAAAAAAATTCTGATATCATTACTACTTAACTGTAGGTTACCCACACAAAAATTCTGATATCATTACCACTTAACTGTAGGTTACCCACACAAAATCCTAAGATAATTACCACATCATTGTAGCCATGCAAAAATCCTGATATCATTACCACTTAAATGTAGGTTACCCACACAAAAATCCTGATGTCATTGCCACTTAATGGTAGGTTACCAACACAAAAATACTGATATCATTGCCACTTAACTGTAGGTTACTCACACAGAAATTCTGATATCATTACCACTTAAATGTAGGTTACCCACACAAAAATCCTGATATCATTACCACTTAACTGTAGGTTACCCACACAAAAATCCTGATATCATTACCACTTAAATGTAGGTTACCAACACAAAAATCCTGATATCATTACCACTTAATTGTATATTACACACAAAAAATCCTGATATCATTACCACTTAATGGTAGGTTACCCACAAAAAAATTCTGATATCATTACCACTTAACTGTAGGTTACCCACAAAAAATTCTGATATCATTAACACTTAACTGTAGGTTACCCACACAAAATCCTAAGATAATTACCAAATCATTGTATCCACACAAAAATCCTGATATCATTACCACTTAAATGTAGGTTAACCACACAAAAATCCTGATATCATTACCACTTAATGGTAGGTTACCCACAAAAAAATTCTGATATCATTACCACTTAACTGTAGGTTACCCACAAAAAATTCTGATATCATTAACACTTAACTGTAGGTTACCCACACAAAATCCTAAGATAATTACCAAATCATTGTAGCCACACAAAAATCCTGATATCATTACCACTTAAATGTAGGTTAACCACACAAAAATCCTGATATCATTACCACTTAATGGTAGGTTACCCACAAAAAAATTCTTATATCATTAACACTAACTTGTAGGTTACCCACACAAATCCTAAGATAATTACCACATCATTGTAGCCACACAAAAATCCTGATATCATTACCACTTAAATGTAGGTTAACCACACAAAAATCCTGATATCATTACCACTTTACTCTAGGTTACCCATACAAAAATCATGATATCATTGCCACTTAACTGTAGGTTACTCACAAAAAATCCTGATATCATTACCACTTAAATGTAGGCCAAACAAAAATCATGATATCATTACCACTTAACTGTAGGTTACCCAAAAAAAAATTCTGATATCATTACCACTTAACTGTAGGTTACCCACAAAAAAAAATTCTGATATCATTACTACTTAACTGTAGGTTACCCATAAAAAAATTCTGATATCATTACCACTTAACTGTAGGTTACCCACACAAAATCCTAAGATAATTACCACATCATTGTAGCCATGCAAAAATCCTGATATCATTACCACTTAAATGTAGGTTACCCACACAAAAATCCTGATGTCATTGCCACTTAATGGTAGGTTACCAACACAAAAATACTGATATCATTGCCACTTAACTGTAGGTTACTCACACAGAAATTCTGATATCATTACCACTTAAATGTAGGTTACCCACACAAAAATCCTGATATCATTACCACTTAACTGTAGGTTACCCACACAAAAATCCTGATATCATTACCACTTAAATGTAGGTTACCAACACAAAAATCCTGATATCATTACCACTTAATTGTATATTACACACAAAAAATCCTGATATCATTACCACTTAATGGTAGGTTACCCACAAAAAAATTCTGATATCATTACCACTTAACTGTAGGTTACCCACAAAAAATTCTGATATCATTAACACTTAACTGTAGGTTACCCACACAAAATCCTAAGATAATTACCAAATCATTGTATCCACACAAAAATCCTGATATCATTACCACTTAAATGTAGGTTAACCACACAAAAATCCTGATATCATTACCACTTAATGGTAGGTTACCCACAAAAAAATTCTGATATCATTACCACTTAACTGTAGGTTACCCACAAAAAATTCTGATATCATTAACACTTAACTGTAGGTTACCCACACAAAATCCTAAGATAATTACCAAATCATTGTATCCACACAAAAATCCTGATATCATTACCACTTAAATGTAGGTTAACCACACAAAAATCCTGATATCATTGCCACTAAATGGTAGGTTACCCACACAAAAATACTGATATCATTACCACTTAACTGTAGGTTAATCACACAGAAATCCTGATATCATTACCACTTAAATGTAGGTTACCCACACAAAAATCCTGATATCATTACCACTTAACTGTAGGTTACTCACACAAAAATCCTGATATCATTACCACTTAACTGTAGGTTACCAACACAAAAATCCTGATATCATTACCACTTAAATGTAGGTTACCCACACAAAAATCCTGATATCATTACCACTTAACTGTAGGTTACCACCACAAAAATCCTGATATCATTACCACTTAAATGTAGATTACACACAAAAAAATCCTGATATCATTACCACTTAACTGTAGGTTACCCACAAAAAATTCTGATATCATTAACACTTAACTGTAGGTAACCCACACAAAATCCGAAGATAATTACCACATCATTGTAGCCACACAAAAATCCTGATATCATTACCACTTAAATGTAGGTTAACCACACAAAAATCCTGATATCATTGCCACTTAATGGTAGGTTACCCACACAAAAATACTGATATCATTACCACTTAACTGTACGGTTAATCACAAAGAAATCCTGATATCATTACCACTTAAATGTAGGTTACCCACAAAAAATCCTGAAATAATTACCACTTAAATGTAGGTTACCCACACAAAAATCCTGATATCATTACCACTTAACTGTAGGTTACCCACACAAAAATTCTGATATCATTACCACTTAATGGTAGGTTACCCACAAAAGAATTCTGATATCATTACCACTTAAATGTAGGTTACCCACACAAAAATCCTGATATCATTACCACTTAATGGTAGGTTACCCACAAAAGAATTCTGATATCATTGCCACTTTATTGTAGGTAATTCATACAAAAATCGTGATATCATTGCCACTTAACTGTAGGTTACTCACAAAAAAATCCTGATATCATTACCACATTAATGTAGGTTACCCACACAAAATCCTCAGATAATTACCACTTAAATGTAGGTTACCTTCACAAAAATCCTGATATCATTACCACTTAATGGTATGTTACCCACAAAAAACGTCTGATATCATTTCCACTTCAATGTAGGTTACCCACACAAAAATCCTGATATCATTACCACTTAACTGTAGGTTACACAAAAATCCTGATATCATTACCACTTAAATGAAGGTTACCTTCACAAAAATCCTGATATCATTACCACTTTATGGTATGTTACCCACAAAAAAAGTCTGATATCATTTCCACTTCAATGTAGGTTACCCACACAAAAATCCTGATATCATTACCACTTAACTGTAGGTTACAAAAAAATCCTGATATCATTACCACTTAAATGTAGGTTACCCACAAAAAATTCTGATATCATTAACACTTAACTGTAGGTTACCCACACAAAATCCTAAGATAATTACCAAATCATTGTATCCACACAAAAATCCTGATATCATTACCACTTAAATGTAGGTTAACCACACAAAAATCCTGATATCATTGCCACTAAATGGTAGGTTACCCACACAAAAATCCTGATATCATTACCACTTAACTGTAGGTTAATCACACAGAAATCCTGATATCATTACCACTTAAATGTAGGTTACCCACACAAAAATCCTGATATCATTACCACTTAACTGTAGGTTACTCACACAAAAATCCTGATATCATTACCACTTAACTGTAGGTTACCAACACAAAAATCCTGATATCATTACCACTTAACTGTAGGTTACCCACACAAAAATCCTGATATCATTACCACTTAACTGTAGGTTACCACCACAAAAATCCTGATATCATTACCACTTAAATGTAGATTACACACAAAAAAATCCTGATATCATTACCACTTAACTGTAGGTTACCCACAAAAAATTCTGATATCATTAACACTTAACTGTAGGTAACCCACACAAAATCCGAAGATAATTACCACATCATTGTAGCCACACAAAAATCCTGATATCATTACCACTTAAATGTATGTTAACCACACAAAAATCCTGATATCATTGCCACTTAATGGTAGGTTACCCACACAAAAATACTGATATCATTACCACTTAACTGTAGGTTAATCACACAGAAATCCTGATATCATTACCACTTAAATGTAGGTTACCCACAAAAAATCCTGAAATAATTACCACTTAAATGTAGGTTACCCACACAAAAATCCTGATATCATTACCACTTAACTGTAGGTTACCCACACAAAAATTCTGATATCATTACCACTTAATGGTAGGTTACCCACAAAAGAATTCTGATATCATTACCACTTAAATGTAGGTTACCCACACAAAAATCCTGATATCATTACCACTTAATGGTAGGTTACCCACAAAAGAATTCTGATATCATTACCACTTTATTGTAGGTAATTCATACAAAAATCGTGATATCATTGCCACTTAACTGTAGGTTACTCACAAAAAAATCCTGATATCATTACCACTTTAATGTAGGTTACCCACACAAAATCCTCAGATAATTACCACTTAAATGTAGGTTACCTTCACAAAAATCCTGATATCATTACCACTTAATGGTATGTTACCCACAAAAAACGTCTGATATCATTTCCACTTCAATGTAGGTTACCCACACAAAAATCCTGATATCATTACCACTTAACTGTAGGTTACACAAAAATCCTGATATCATTACCACTTAAATGAAGGTTACCTTCACAAAAATCCTGATATCATTACCACTTTATGGTATGTTACCCACAAAAAAAGTCTGATATCATTTCCACTTCAATGTAGGTTATCCACACAAAAATCCTGATATCATTACCACTTAACTGTAGGTTACAAAAAAATCCTGATATCATTACCACTTAAATGTAGGTTACCCACACAAAAATCCTGATATCATTACCACTTAACTGTAGGTTACCCACACAAAAACCCTGATATCATTACCACTTAAATCCAGGTTACCAACACAAACATCCTGATATCATTACCACTTAAATGTAGGTTACCCACACAAAAATCCTGATATCATTACCACTTAATGGTAGGTTACCCACAAAAAAAAATTCTTATATCATTACCACTTAACTGTAGGTTACCCACAAAAAAAATTCTGATATCATTACCACTTAACTGTAGGTTACCTTCACAAAATCCTAAGATAACTACCACATTATTGTAGCCACACAAAAATCCTGATATCATTACCACTTAAATGTAGGTTACCCACACAAAAATCCTGATATCATTGCCACTTAATGGTAGGTTACCCACACAAAAATCCTGATATCATTGCCACTTAACTGTAGGTTACTCACACAGAAATCTTGATATCATTACCACTTAACTGTAGGTTACCCACAAAAAAAAATCCTGATATCATTACCACTTAACTGTAGGTTAACCCACACAAAAATCCTGATATCATTACCACTTAAATGTAGGTTACTCACATAAAAATCCTGATATCATTACCACTTAAATGTAGATTACCCACAAAAAAATCCTGATATCATTGCCACTTAATGGTAGGTTACCCACAAAAGAATTCTGATATCATTACCACTTTATTGTAGGTAATTCATACAAAAATCGTGATATCATTGCCACTTAACTGTAGGTTACTCAGAAAAAAATCCTGATATCATTACCACTTTAATGTAGGTTACCAACACAAACATTTCTGATATCATTACCACTTAACTGTAGGTTACCCACACAAAATCCTAAGATAATTACCACTTAAATGTAGGTTACCCACACAAAAATCCTGATATCATTACCACTTAATGGTATGTTACCCACAAAAAAAGTCTGATATCATTTCCACTTCAATGTAGGTTACCCACACAAAAATCCTGATATCATTACCACTTAACTGTAGGTTACACAAAAATCCTGATATCATTACCACTTAAATGAAGGTTACCTTCACAAAAATCCTGATATCATTACCACTTAATGGTATGTTACCCACAAAAAAAGTCTGATATCATTTCGACTTCAATGTAGGTTACCCACACAAAAATCCTGATATCATTACCACTTAACTGTAGGTTACACATAAATCCTGATATCATAACCACTTAAATGTAGGTTACCCACACAAAAATCCTGATATCATTACCACTTAACTGTAGGTTACCCACACAAAAACCCTGATATCATTACCACTTAAATGCAGGTTACCAACACAAACATCCTGATATCATTACCACTTAAATGTAGGTTACCCACACAAAAATCCTGATATCATTACCACTTAATGGTAGGTTACCCACAAAAAAAATTCTGATATCATTACCACTTAACTGTAGGTTACCCACAAAAAAAATTCTGATATCATTACCACTTAACTGTAGGTTACCTTCACAAAATCCTAAGATAACTACCACATTATTGTAGCCACACAAAAATCCTGATATCATTACCACTTAAATGTAGGTTACCCACACAAAAATCCTGATATCATTGCCACTTAATGGTAGGTTACCCACACAAAAATCCTGATATCATTGCCACTTAACTGTAGGTTACTCACACAGAAATCTTGATATCATTACCACTTAAATGTAGGTTACCCACCCAAAAATCCTGATATCATTACCACTTAACTGTAGGTTAACCCACACAAAAATCCTGATATCATTACCACTTAAATGTAGGTTACCCACAAAAAATCCTGAAATAATTACCACTTAAATGTAGGTTACCCACACAAAAATCCTGATATCATTACCACTTAACTGTAGGTTACCCACACAAAAATTCTGATATCATTACCACTTAATGGTAGGTTACCCACAAAAGAATTCTGATATCATTACCACTTAAATGTAGGTTACCCACACAAAAATCCTGATATCATTACCACTTAATGGTAGGTTATCCACAAAAGAATTCTGATATCATTACCACTTTATTGTAGGTAATTCATACAAAAATCGTGATATCATTGCCACTTAACTGTAGGTTACTCACAAAAAAATCCTGATATCATTACCACTTTAATGTAGGTTACCCACACAAAATCCTCAGATAATTACCACTTAAATGTAGGTTACCTTCACAAAAATCCTGATATCATTACCACTTAATGGTATGTTACCCACAAAAAACGTCTGATATCATTTCCACTTCAATGTAGGTTACCCACACAAAAATCCTGATATCATTACCACTTAACTGTAGGTTACACAAAAATCCTGATATCATTACCACTTAAATGAAGGTTACCTTCACAAAAATCCTGATATCATTACCACTTTATGGTATGTTACCCACAAAAAAAGTCTGATATCATTTCCACTTCAATGTAGGTTATCCACACAAAAATCCTGATATCATTACCACTTAACTGTAGGTTACAAAAAAATCCTGATATCATTACCACTTAAATGTAGGTTACCCACACAAAAATCCTGATATCATTACCACTTAACTGTAGGTTACCCACACAAAAACCCTGATATCATTACCACTTAAATCCAGGTTACCAACACAAACATCCTGATATCATTACCACTTAAATGTAGGTTACCCACACAAAAATCCTGATATCATTACCACTTAATGGTAGGTTACCCACAAAAAAAAATTCTTATATCATTACCACTTAACTGTAGGTTACCCACAAAAAAAATTCTGATATCATTACCACTTAACTGTAGGTTACCTTCACAAAATCCTAAGATAACTACCACATTATTGTAGCCACACAAAAATCCTGATATCATTACCACTTAAATGTAGGTTACCCACACAAAAATCCTGATATCATTGCCACTTAATGGTAGGTTACCCACACAAAAATCCTGATATCATTGCCACTTAACTGTAGGTTACTCACACAGAAATCTTGATATCATTACCACTTAACTGTAGGTTACCCACAAAAAAAAATCCTGATATCATTACCACTTAACTGTAGGTTAACCCACACAAAAATCCTGATATCATTACCACTTAAATGTAGGTTACTCACATAAAAATCCTGATATCATTACCACTTAAATGTAGATTACCCACAAAAAAATCCTGATATCATTGCCACTTAATGGTAGGTTACCCACAAAAGAATTCTGATATCATTACCACTTTATTGTAGGTAATTCATACAAAAATCGTGATATCATTGCCACTTAACTGTAGGTTACTCAGAAAAAAATCCTGATATCATTACCACTTTAATGTAGGTTACCAACACAAACATTTCTGATATCATTACCACTTAACTGTAGGTTACCCACACAAAATCCTAAGATAATTACCACTTAAATGTAGGTTACCCACACAAAAATCCTGATATCATTACCACTTAATGGTATGTTACCCACAAAAAAAGTCTGATATCATTTCCACTTCAATGTAGGTTACCCACACAAAAATCCTGATATCATTACCACTTAACTGTAGGTTACACAAAAATCCTGATATCATTACCACTTAAATGAAGGTTACCTTCACAAAAATCCTGATATCATTACCACTTAATGGTATGTTACCCACAAAAAAAGTCTGATATCATTTCCACTTCAATGTAGGTTACCCACACAAAAATCCTGATATCATTACCACTTAACTGTAGGTTACACATAAATCCTGATATCATAACCACTTAAATGTAGGTTACCCACACAAAAATCCTGATATCATTACCACTTAACTGTAGGTTACCCACACAAAAACCCTGATATCATTACCACTTAAATGCAGGTTACCAACACAAACATCCTGATATCATTACCACTTAAATGTAGGTTACCCACACAAAAATCCTGATATCATTACCACTTAATGGTAGGTTACCCACAAAAAAAAATTCTGATATCATTACCACTTAACTGTAGGTTACCCACAAAAAAAAATTCTGATATCATTACCACTTTACTGTATGTTACCTTCACAAAATCCTAAGATAACTACCACATTATTGTAGCCACACAAAAATCCTGATATCATTACCACTTAAATGTAGGTTACCCACACAAAAATCCTGATATCATTGCCACTTAATGGTAGGTTACCCACACAAAAATCCTGATATCATTGCCACTTAACTGTAGGTTACTCACACAGAAATCTTGATATCATTACCACTTAAATGTAGGTTACCCACCCAAAAATCCTGATATCATTACCACTTAACTGTAGGTTAACCCACACAAAAATCCTGATATCATTACCACTTAAATGTAGGTTACTCACATAAAAATCCTGATATCATTTCCACTTAAATGTAGATTACCCACAAAAAAATCCTGATATCATTACCACTTAATGGTAGGTTACCCACAAAAAAATTCTGATATCATTAACACTTAACTGTAGGTTACCCACACAAAATCCTAAGATAATTACCACATCATTGTAGCCACACAAAAATCCTGACATCATTACCACTTAAATGTAGGTTAACCACACAAAAATCCTGATATCATTGCCACTTAATGGTAGGTTACCCACACAAAAATACTGATATCATTACCACTTAACTGTAGGTTAATCACACAGAAATCCTGATATCATTACCACTTAAATGTAGGTTACCCACACAAAAATCCTGATATCATTACCACTTAACTGTAGGTTACCCACACAAAAATCCTGATATTATTACCACTTAACTGTAGGTTACCCACAAAAAAATTCTGATATCATTACCACTTAACTGTAGGTTAAGAAATACAGAAAACAAATAAAGTGAAGAATAAGGTTCAAAGCAGCATTAAAAGGAGAAACAAAAAAAGCGCTATCTATCCACATTCATGGATTTTTAGCCAGGCGCGCCGTAAAAAACAATCCACCTTACGTCGCAAGACGCAAACAAAGAAACAAGGGGAAACAATGGCAAAACCAGGGGAAAACTTTCTCCCAATACAACAAACGGAACAAAAAGACCAGCAAAAAATAAGGGTAAGTGATTCAGTTGCGACTGATTTATCAATACCCTCAGGTAGAATAGCTGGTAGATTAAAATTTTTCTTGCGCAATTGGAAGTTACTGACTTCTGACAGTTTCATTTTACAAATTGTAAACGGTTGTAAAATTGAATTTTTAATTGAACCTTTTCAGATAAAACGGCGCGAGACAAAATGAAACAAAATAGAGGGCGTGAACCTTGATATTGAGATTCAGAAATTAATGGAAAAAGGTGTAATAGAACGAACACTTTCTTGTCACAACAATGAGTTTAAATCTACCGTATTTTTACGACGTAAGGCAGAATACAAACAGTTTAAAATGGAAAGTTTGTTTACTGCCGCTAGGCTTATGACCCCAGACTGTTATATGGCATCGGTAGATTTACAAGATGCTTATTACACGGTCAGTGTATATGAAGTTTATAGGAAATATTTGCGGTTTATTTGGAGAGGCGTCAAGTATCAATATGGGGCGGTCTTAGTAAGATAACGGTCTTAGTCCAGCCCCTCGGTATTCACAAAATCGATGAAACCGGTCTTCCAGTGTTTGGGAGATAAGGGGTTTTTGTCCGTATTGTATATAGATGACTCTTATTTGCAAGGAGCTACATACCAAGAATGTTTGGATAAAGTTAATGCAACCGTAGATCTATTAACATCACTTGCGTTTTTGGTTCACAAATATAAATCTGTATTGGTTCCTAAAAAAGAAATAAAATTTCTTGGATTTCTGTTAAATTCTGAATAATGACAATTCGCTTAACAAAAGATAAAATAGTAGTAGCAGAACTATTGGGTACGATGGTAGCATATAGCACCGTCGTACCTTTTGGTATGTTACATACAAAAAGTTTAGAACGAGAAAAATCTTCTAGCTTAAATATCAATCGAGGCGATTATTACTATGATTTTGTCTGAAGCTGCACGTTTAGATTTAACATGGTGGTTTTACAACATTGACAATTCCGAAGCTCCTGTAGCGCGTCCAGCAGTACATATAGATATAACATTTATAGATATGATCGTACTTTAAAAATTTCCAGTGATCACGTGACTAGAAGAATGGGAAATTCAACGATAACTTACCTGTAAGTTTGAAGTTTGATGGATATTCTTCTAGTCACTTGATCACAAGTAGAGATCATGGGCCCTCCGCTCCCACCCTGATTGGATAGATATTATAAGATCATGTATTAAGCTTTAAAAACTGACGTGTTCTCGGATTACCTTGCTTATCTCCCATGATCTCTACTTGTGATCCAGTGACTAGAAGAATATCTATCCAACTTCAAACTTTCAGATAAGTTATCGTTGAATTATTTAATAGATAAAACAGTTGCTGACTTATTAAAGTTTTCTATTTAAATACAACAACAAATAAATTTCCAAGAATATAAAAGTCTCATTAATTCAATAAGCAGGTATTTGTTATATACAGTAAAACCAAGTTATAACGCCAACATTTTTTGGCATTATAACGAGTGTGGCAATAAACTGAGGGAGACAGAAACCGGAAGTTGACATGTGTACTTTTTGTAATTAAAATGGGATACGTACGTTTAAAATCGGAATTGGAAGTGAAGTGAAGTGAAATAATGTTTTGAGCCGCATCAGCAATTTTGCAGCTATTCGCAGGTAGAAAAGCGTAAAAGATACAATAGTATCAATTAAAAGTTAAGTTAAGGTAAATCTATTTGTATTATAAAATAATAACCTAAAAGTAAACTAATAAATACCAGTTATATCACAGACAAATTATATAAAAAACGCTGTAAAATAAATAAGTTAAACAATTAAATTTTACCAAATAAGTTAATTTTCCGAAGAAAGTTTAAAATTTTATGTCTATGGGCATTACTTAAAAGATCTTGCATCGATGTGCTGAATAAAAAGTTGACTTTGACAAGGGGCACATTTTGCAGGTTGTTCACCCTTTAAAATAAATGTGTAAAATAACCATGGCTGATTCTACAGCGTCGAAGAACAATACTATCATGCCTACCGTACTGGGATAAAGATAAAGGTATAAATCCCGGACAGAGCTGAACTGAATGAAGCTCATAATGTTCTTGGCTATTCCAATGACTTGACCATTGATCATTGATATAATTGTATATCAATGGCTTTAAATCAGTATATGGAATAAAAGAAGTAGTTATTTGTTTGGATAATGCTGCTTAAGCAGCTGAATCGGCTATACTGTTGCCTTTTATACCAACATGGCTAAGCAACCAACAAAAATTAATAATTTTATTAAAATCTGAAACAGCATATGTAATAGATGTATGCAGTTCCAGAATTTCACGAATTAGGTGATTAATTTTCTGCTTTTTATTGCCCGAAAAAATCGGAATTGGAGACAGCTCGACTAAATCGTTTTCAGTGGTAGACTCATGTGATTAAAAAATCGTTTTGATTTATTTATTATGTTCTGGGTTCGAGCATTAGTAAACCCAACTTCAATGCCTTTTTAGAATACATGGCACTTCCATGTCATTTTCTTGGAGTGCCTCCGTCACCGTCAGATTCATGGGCAGTAATAAGCTTCTTTGCTAGATAAATTATCACCAACAGTTCTCCGTTTTACTTCAATCCCCCATAACGTTGAAAAAATAATCAGCAGTTTCTAGCTGTGTAATTTTAGCATGTATTCATAATATTTCATAATATACTTTTTTCTATTTAATATCCATGGAAATTCCTTTTTAGTATAGGTGTTGACGTTTTGTTTATACATTAAATATAATCAACAAACAAAAAACAAAGATCAGCTGAGTATTTTTTATTTACAAAAATAAACACAATTCAGTAATCGCTATTTTTTATATTATTGGTAAGCCATACGTACTTGTAGTTGTATACGCATGAATGAGTCTCTGACTGTCCAACCGTGTGTCTACTTTCAGTAAAATCAGTCACGTGTGACCATGTTAACTGGCGATAATTTCGAGGTTACAATTATGGTAAAATGATCATTTGTTATCAGGCAAGGTTGGCGGATGGCGATAGGCGAATTTGGCATTAAAACGGGGTATTTAGGTGATGGGAAAACGGGTCTAGATGATACTTTGGCGATAAGCGAGTTTGGCGTTAAATCGGGTGGCGATAGATTGGGGTTTTACTGTATTTAAGAATATATATACACTAAAGATACATCCAAACAATAAAACAATAAATAGGTTTATTCCATTTCACCTACAATTACTTTTTAAAATGTAAAAAAGGCCTTAAAGATATGCACTCATGTTTAATATATATATAAAACAAAAATACCAGTTAAATTTTGATGTGCCAGATGTGCACATTTCGGAAATTCATTCCTCATCAGTGACATTAAGACCGAAAATTTTGAAAGATAAAAACATAAGCCAAACAGTTAATAATAATGAACCTAAAGTTCTAAAATTATATAAATCCAAATCCAGCTAAGGAATGCTTTGCATGAGGGAACAAACCTTATTTTTTAAATAAATTTCGAATTTTAGACGGTTGAAAATTTTGCTAAATCGTACATTTTCTGACAGAACAAAGTACTGCCTACTGAGTTATGGATACCCGCGGGGAGTTTTACTCCACCAGCAGCGGTACCCGCTCAGGGGTAGTAAATATATAACACAAATACCAGTTAATTTGATGTGCCAGATGTGCACATTTCGGAAATTCATTCCTCGTTAGTTACACTGATTAAGAAAAACAAAATACGAAGTTTTTTATGTATGTTAATATAAGATATAAAATAATAATAATAATAATGATAAATTAATGATAATAATGATATCAAAAATTGAATGTGTTGTTTTTATGGACTATATTTCGGTCGAAAATTATGTTCTCGGTCTAAAATACAATTTTATCGTGACTGCTGCGTCTATTATACTCATCCTGATGCGCATGTGGTATAGAAGGGAATTAGTGACTCTTTAACCCAATATTTTTTTTAATATTTAACGAAAATATAAGAATTGAACTGTTTTAAAATGATGTTCGTTGTCAATGTGAATGCAAAAGCGTTGGAAGGCAAACTTATCAAAGCGCTTTTCTACAGTTTGCTTTCGAAATTATTTTAATCATAGGACGGCATGAAAACATAATATTATTTTTCATATATCATGACTTACCCAAATTACTTGTTTGTGAGTGTAGGAGAGAGAGTGTACCATAACAAACTAAAGAAGGTACATTTTTAATTTTCCCAAAATGTGGACATTTGACAGTGTAGTCGGATTTGGATTCATATAATTTTGGAACTTTAGATTTATCGACTTTCAACTGCTTGGCCTATGTTTTTAATCTATCCATCTTTTCGACCGTTAGTGTCACTGATATGAGGAATTATTTTTCGAAATATGCACATATGGCACATCAAATTTTAACAGGTATTTGTGTTAAACAATCACTTTTCATGCTTTTAATTTTAATGGAAACAGTCGCCTGTGTTATTTTCAGTCTGGTTGGCGATTATTAAGTGCTTTACAGTACTCATGGGATGGCAGCAATGAGACTTTTGCTTGCGTTATCTTAGCACGGATGACGACATTCATTATATTAAGAAACTGTCAAACTTTGTACAGACTTTTCTTCAGCAAACATTGTTAAAATTGCGTACCTAAGTGGTGCATCGCCCCATCGATATATAAACTGGCCATATGATTTATCCACGGCGTTAACAAATGTTTGTACCTCCTGTCTGTTCATAAATTGTACAGAAGTTAATTCTAAGTTATTATAAAACAATGTATCCAAGTCTTTTTCAACAAGGTATAATTTATAGAGCTTCTTATTCTTTACAATTATTCATTTGTTTTTTATGTAGCCGAGTATGAATTTTTGCAGACCGGTTATATACTCGTAATCATTTTGAATGGTGCACCACAGGTAAACTAAATTCTTGTTTGTTGGAAAGGAAAAAAGGGAAAAAATTCTCACTAAACAGGAATTTGTTTCAAAACGTAATACATATTTCAAAGTTTTTACTACCGGTTACAACCAAAACCGACACATATGCATATATCCATACTTTGAACGCTTCGGAAAAATGGTCTTGGTATTGTTATAGTCAAATGCTTCTGGAAAAGAAAACTTCGTTATTAGAAACTTAAAATGATGATGTGAAGTTTTTTTAATGACGGTTTGAAGTTTGATGGATATTCTTCTAGTCACTTGATCACAAGTAGAGATCATGGGCCCTCCGCTCCCACCCTGATTGGATAGATATTATAAGATCATGTATTAAGCTTTAAAAACTGACGTGTTCTCGGATTACCTTGCTTATCTCCCATGATCTCTACTTGTGATCCAGTGACTAGAAGAATATCTATCCAACTTCAAACTTTCAGATAAGTTATCGTTGAATTATTAATAGATAAAACAGTTGCTGACTTATTAAAGTTTTCTATTTAAATACAACAACAAATAAATTTCCAAGAATATAAAAGTCTCATTAATTCAATAAGCAGGTATTTGTTATATACAGTAAAACCAAGTTATAACGCCAACATTTTTTGGCATTATAACGAGTGTGGCAATAAACTGAGGGAGACAGAAACCGGAAGTTGACATGTGTACTTTTTGTAATTAAAATGGGATACGTACGTTTAAAATCGGAATTGGAAGTGAAGTGAAGTGAAATAATGTTTTGAGCCGCATCAGCAATTTTGCAGCTATTCGCAGGTAGAAAAGCGTAAAAGATACAATAGTATCAATTAAAAGTTAAGTTAAGGTAAATCTATTTGTATTATAAAATAATAACCTAAAAGTAAACTAATAAATACCAGTTATATCACAGACAAATTATATAAAAAACGCTGTAAAATAAATAAGTTAAACAATTAAATTTTACCAAATAAGTTAATTTTCCGAAGAAAGTTTAAAATTTTATGTCTATGGGCATTACTTAAAAGATCTTGCATCGATGTGCTGAATAAAAAGTTGACTTTGACAAGGGGCACATTTTGCAGGTTGTTCACCCTTTAAAATAAATGTGTAAAATAACCATGGCTGATTCTACAGCGTCGAAGAACAATACTATCATGCCTACCGTACTGGGATAAAGATAAAGGTATAAATCCCGGACAGAGCTGAACTGAATGAAGCTCATAATGTTCTTGGCTATTCCAATGACTTGACCATTGATCATTGATATAATTGTATATCAATGGCTTTAAATCAGTATATGGAATAAAAGAAGTAGTTATTTGTTTGGATAATGCTGCTTAAGCAGCTGAATCGGCTATACTGTTGCCTTTTATACCAACATGGCTAAGCAACCAACAAAAATTAATAATTTTATTAAAATCTGAAACAGCATATGTAATAGATGTATGCAGTTCCAGAATTTCACGAATTAGGTGATTAATTTTCTGCTTTTTATTGCCCGAAAAAATCGGAATTGGAGACAGCTCGACTAAATCGTTTTCAGTGGTAGACTCATGTGATTAAAAAATCGTTTTGATTTATTTATTATGTTCTGGGTTCGAGCATTAGTAAACCCAACTTCAATGCCTTTTTAGAATACATGGCACTTCCATGTCATTTTCTTGGAGTGCCTCCGTCACCGTCAGATTCATGGGCAGTAATAAGCTTCTTTGCTAGATAAATTATCACCAACAGTTCTCCGTTTTACTTCAATCCCCCATAACGTTGAAAAAATAATCAGCAGTTTCTAGCTGTGTAATTTTAGCATGTATTCATAATATTTCATAATATACTTTTTTCTATTTAATATCCATGGAAATTCCTTTTTAGTATAGGTGTTGACGTTTTGTTTATACATTAAATATAATCAACAAACAAAAAACAAAGATCAGCTGAGTATTTTTTATTTACAAAAATAAACACAATTCAGTAATCGCTATTTTTTATATTATTGGTAAGCCATACGTACTTGTAGTTGTATACGCATGAATGAGTCTCTGACTGTCCAACCGTGTGTCTACTTTCAGTAAAATCAGTCACGTGTGACCATGTTAACTGGCGATAATTTCGAGGTTACAATTATGGTAAAATGATCATTTGTTATCAGGCAAGGTTGGCGGATGGCGATAGGCGAATTTGGCATTAAAACGGGGTATTTAGGTGATGGGAAAACGGGTCTAGATGATACTTTGGCGATAAGCGAGTTTGGCGTTAAATCGGGTGGCGATAGATTGGGGTTTTACTGTATTTAAGAATATATATACACTAAAGATACATCCAAACAATAAAACAATAAATAGGTTTATTCCATTTCACCTACAATTACTTTTTAAAATGTAAAAAAGGCCTTAAAGATATGCACTCATGTTTAATATATATATAAAACAAAAATACCAGTTAAATTTTGATGTGCCAGATGTGCACATTTCGGAAATTCATTCCTCATCAGTGACATTAAGACCGAAAATTTTGAAAGATAAAAACATAAGCCAAACAGTTAATAATAATGAACCTAAAGTTCTAAAATTATATAAATCCAAATCCAGCTAAGGAATGCTTTGCATGAGGGAACAAACCTTATTTTTTAAATAAATTTCGAATTTTAGACGGTTGAAAATTTTGCTAAATCGTACATTTTCTGACAGAACAAAGTACTGCCTACTGAGTTATGGATACCCGCGGGGAGTTTTACTCCACCAGCAGCGGTACCCGCTCAGGGGTAGTAAATATATAACACAAATACCAGTTAATTTGATGTGCCAGATGTGCACATTTCGGAAATTCATTCCTCGTTAGTTACACTGATTAAGAAAAACAAAATACGAAGTTTTTTATGTATGTTAATATAAGATATAAAATAATAATAATAATAATGATAAATTAATGATAATAATGATATCAAAAATTGAATGTGTTGTTTTTATGGACTATATTTCGGTCGAAAATTATGTTCTCGGTCTAAAATACAATTTTATCGTGACTGCTGCGTCTATTATACTCATCCTGATGCGCATGTGGTATAGAAGGGAATTAGTGACTCTTTAACCCAATATTTTTTTTAATATTTAACGAAAATATAAGAATTGAACTGTTTTAAAATGATGTTCGTTGTCAATGTGAATGCAAAAGCGTTGGAAGGCAAACTTATCAAAGCGCTTTTCTACAGTTTGCTTTCGAAATTATTTTAATCATAGGACGGCATGAAAACATAATATTATTTTTCATATATCATGACTTACCCAAATTACTTGTTTGTGAGTGTAGGAGAGAGAGTGTACCATAACAAACTAAAGAAGGTACATTTTTAATTTTCCCAAAATGTGGACATTTGACAGTGTAGTCGGATTTGGATTCATATAATTTTGGAACTTTAGATTAATCGACTTTCAACTGCTTGGCCTATGTTTTTAATCTATCCATCTTTTCGACCGTTAGTGTCACTGATATGAGGAATTATTTTTCGAAATATGCACATATGGCACATCAAATTTTAACAGGTATTTGTGTTAAACAATCACTTTTCATGCTTTTAATTTTAATGGAAACAGTCGCCTGTGTTATTTTCAGTCTGGTTGGCGATTATTAAGTGCTTTACAGTACTCATGGGATGGCAGCAATGAGACTTTTGCTTGCGTTATCTTAGCACGGATGACGACATTCATTATATTAAGAAACTGTCAAACTTTGTACAGACTTTTCTTCAGCAAACATTGTTAAAATTGCGTACCTAAGTGGTGCATCGCCCCATCGATATATAAACTGGCCATATGATTTATCCACGGCGTTAACAAATGTTTGTACCTCCTGTCTGTTCATAAATTGTACAGAAGTTAATTCTAAGTTATTATAAAACAATGTATCCAAGTCTTTTTCAACAAGGTATAATTTATAGAGCTTCTTATTCTTTACAATTATTCATTTGTTTTTTATGTAGCCGAGTATGAATTTTTGCAGACCGGTTATATACTCGTAATCATTTTGAATGGTGCACCACAGGTAAACTAAATTCTTGTTTGTTGGAAAGGAAAAAAGGGAAAAAATTCTCACTAAACAGGAATTTGTTTCAAAACGTAATACATATTTCAAAGTTTTTACTACCGGTTACAACCAAAACCGACACATATGCATATATCCATACTTTGAACGCTTCGGAAAAATGGTCTTGGTATTGTTATAGTCAAATGCTTCTGGAAAAGAAAACTTCGTTATTAGAAACTTAAAATGATGATGTGAAGTTTTTTTAATGACGGTTTGAAGTTTGATGTCAGTACACTTTTGTCACTAAAACGATAAAACGTATTGGTTTTTTAAATATTGTAAAGACGGTTAAAGCTTTTTTTGTTGTACATTTTGTTCATCCTTTTTGTTTGTCTAGTCTGTTAGTATAACAATAGTTGTGTTGTTTATAAATCTGTAAAGTTTTAATTTAAAAAATACTGACTAACAATTAACATCGGACCGATTTCAGCAATATTAACAACTGCATAATCATTGAACTGAGGTATAAGTAGGATCAATATAATCATCAAAAAAGTGGTTTAGAAGTCTCCAGCCCATCTGAATTGAGAACAACGCCAATTAGTAAATCTTGACGATAAGAACTTAGAACCTGGTTGGAGAGTAGAAAATCGAAAGCCTATATCACCCTCCCAGACTTTATGGTTCCCTTTTTTCTCTCTTTATTTCTCTTTTTTTCTCTCTTTCGTTACTCGTTTGGTTAAGTGGTCATCTACACTGGTAAAGCTTAAACCACTTACACGAGGAAAACATAAGATATTCTCAATCTATTAGTAAGACTTAATGTCAAAGCATCTTGGAAGTATTTACCAGCTAATAGCTTAATTTTGTGGATATTGATCGAGGTTACCTAAAGTCCATTTGTATGGGTTGAATTGACGGACTGAACTTTGTTGAAAATTGCGTCGGGTAATGATCGAGTCCAGTACTAATGCTGTAACTATAACTAGAAAAAAACATTGGTTATTGGTCATTACATATTTTTTGTTCATCAATTTGGTTCAAATTTGACATATGGAATGTAGAACTCTATTCTTTTAATATATTTAACGGGTTTTTCCGTAACATTGGCATATTATTGGCGTAATATGCAAATAAGCAGCTTAATATAGCCGATTCTTTTGAAAATTCCTCTCTGAAACCACATGACCAAATAAAACAAAATTTGATGATGAAGCTCCCTAGGTTAGGTAGAATAAATTTTGTGATTTTCAGTTTGATCCTAAATCTAAGATGACCGCTGTTACTATAAATAGAAAAAACAGGATATTGGCCATAACATATCTATTTGTTGACCAATTTGGTTCAAATTTGATATAATGAATGTAAGCACCCAGGCCTTTTGATATATTTAACGGTTTTTTCCGTAACATTTTTCAGTGCCTTGTTATTGGCAAATGAAACCAAATGAAACCAAATTTGATGTGGAAGGTCCCTAGGTGGGTTAATCTTTTTTATTATTTTTATTTATTTATTTCTTTATTTATTTATTTATTTATTTATGTTTGGCCTGCCAGTTAAGCAGCACAGGGGCTCTGAAACCTCTTGTTTATTATTATAAGTGTTATTTCATTTATTTTAATCATTAAAGATCGTGAAAATATTTAAGATTTGTCGTAAAGTTTTGCAAACAAGCTGTGTGTGTGTGTGTGTGTGTGTGTGTGTGTGTGTGTGTGTGTGTGTGTGTGTGTGTCGGCTGTTGCTCAATATACATATTTTAATACTTGCCACATTTTTTATAAAGACTAATACGATATTTTTGTAAAAACCATAGGTGTCTGAAGACAGGAATCTGCATATTTCTACATGTAAGAACCAAGTATTAGGATTCTGCAGCTTAAAACTCTTTATTTCAACCTTTAAAAAAACCCCACCTATAACTAAAAAACAACAAGGTATTTAACTCGGTCATGGGAAATTTGGGTACCGCTTACGATTCAAGGTCTAAATCTGGAATCAAATTTATTTATCTTTTTAAAAAAACGACATGGATCGTTCCCTAAAAGATTTTTCTTATCGTTTATTGCGACATTTTTAAATTCCTAACCGTATTTTAATGGCTGCAATTGATTTTTCTTCGGTGTAGGCTGATTTTGAATCTCCCTGAACGGAAGTCAAAGAACGATCACTCTAATTTACCTACGGGTTCCCTGTCTTGGAGTTTAAGCGGACTTCCGAAAGCCATTAACGGTACCGTCGTACCGATTTGAGTTAACCGTCGTTTCTAATCAACGTGATGTTTTCATCATCATTGAGTTAACCGTCCTTAATAATTGATGTTGCGTTGTCATCATCAGTGAGTTAACCGGCCTAAATTATCAATGTTGTGTTGTCATCATCATTAAGTTGACCGCCTAAATAATTAATGTTGTGTTGTCATCATCAGTGAGTTAACCGTCCTTTATAATCAAAGTTGTGTTGTCATCATCAGTGAGTTGACCGTCCTAAATAATTAATGTTGTGTTGTTATCATCATTGAGTTGACCGCCCTAAATAATTAATGTTAATCAGTGAGTTAACCGTCATTTATAATCAATGTCGTGTTGTTATCATCCGATGAGTGAGTTAACCATCCTTTATAATCAATGTTGTGTTGTCATCATCAGTGAGTTTACCGTCCTAAATAATTAATGTTATGTTGTCAACATCAGTGAGTAAACCGTCACTTATAATCAACGGTGAGTTGTTATCATCAGTGAGTTAACCGTCCTTTATAATCAATCTTGTGTTGTTATCAAGAGTGAGTTAATCGTCGTTTATATTTCAATTTTTTAGCTCACCTGAGCCAAAGGCTCAGATGAGCTATTACAATCTATCACCGTCTGTCGTCCGTCGTCCGTTGTCCGCCGTGCGTCGTCCGTCGTCCGTCGTGTGTAAACTTTACATTTTAATCTTCTTCTCCAAAACTACTGCGCCAAATTTGATGAAACTTGGTGATTATCATGCCTGGGTAACAGCCTTTCAGAATTGTGTTCCGGGTTTGGGCACGCCCAACAAGATGGCCGCTGTTTCTAAAAATAGCAAAAAGACAAAAAAAATCTTCTTATCTGAAACCAAAAGGTGCTGGCAAACTTTGATTGGATATTAGGATTTAACATTAAAATTGTGTTTTTCATGAAAATTGAGCGAAAAATAGGTCACGCGTTTTTTGCTTAAAGTTATGTAAGTTTGAAAATGAGACATTTGTTGTTATAACTCAATAACGGCTGAAGATAATTGTATGGAGTTTTCACTGTTGATCTTGTCTTGCTATTTTCTTCCAAAAGATGTCAAGGTCAAAGATCAAGGTCATGTCCCTGCTTTTAACCTTTGATAAAAAATCCTATTTTTTAAACATTTCAGGTGATAATGGCATGGGGTTTTCAGTTAATTGTAGGTAGTGACATGACGATCATTTTGATATATAGATCAAGGTCATGGGTTCAAAGGTCAAGGTCAAAGATGCACAACGATTACCGTTATAGTTGATTATCTGCAAAACTATTAACTTTTTGTATAGGCATACATCTTAGAATATTGTAGGTAATGACACAATGGACATTTTGATATATTACTAAAGGTCATGGGTTCAAAGGTCAAGGTCACAAATGCAGGCAAGTACTGAAATGGTTTATTATCTCAAAAACTATAAACTCCTTGTATAGGCATATATATTGGAATTGTAGGTATTGGTCTAAATGATAATTTTGATATATGAATAAAGGTCATGAGTTCAAAGGTCAAGGTCACAGATGCAAATTAATACTGAATTGGTTTATTATCTTGAAAACTATAAATATTTTGTATAGGCATGTATGCTAGAATATTGTAGGTATTGGCCTAATGATCATTTTGATATATGGATGAGGGTTATCGGTCCAAAGGTCAAGGTCACAGGTGAGCATTAAGGCCCATGGATCTCTTTTTTTTTAATTATGTTTGTCCAAAGACTGATAATCAGTATGTAATTAATCAGTTATTGATACTGTAGCTTTACTTAATAATTGTGCTTTCTAAACAGTTTTTGATTGAACAAAATATATATCAACTTTTTAGCTCACCTGAGCTGGCATCTCAGATGTGTTATTGCTATCTTCGTGTGTTGTCCGTCATGCGTAAACTTTTTACATTTTAATCTTCTCCAAAACAACTGGGCCAAATTAAATGAAACTTGGTAGCCATTATGCCTGGGTGAAGCCCTTTCAGATTGCACAAATGAAGGAGTTATGTCCCCTTGGGACCCCATAAGAGGGTAATTGTAAAAAAACTTTCAAAATCTTATCCTGTGAATCTACAAGAGATATACCTGAGTTATTTCATTTATAACATCCTTAGGTCATCTATTTTCAGATTTACACACATGGTAGTCATGGGGCTCAAAATGGGAAAAATGTAAGGCACTGAGTGGGGAAATTGCTAAAAATTATATATTTGTCACTATATCTTGAAAAGTATTAACTTTTTGTAAAGGCATGTATATCAGAATATTGTAGGTATTGACATGACGATCATTTTGATACATGGTTCAAGGTCACATATTGAAAGGTCAAGGTCACAGCTGCAGAAGAAGACTTTAACTGCTAATTATCTTAAAAACTATTAACTTTTTGTAAAGGCATGTATATCAGAATATTGTAGGTATTGACATGACGATCATTTCTATACATGGTTTAAGGTCATATGTTGAAAGGTCAAGGTCACAGCTGCAAAAGAAGACTTAAATTGCTAACAATCTTGAAAACTTATTCTAAAAAAATATTCTAATTAAACAAACTGTTTTTTTTAATTTTTAATATTTTTTAAAATTTATTTTTTTTTATTTTAAAGAAATTTGTAATTTTCTGTTGTTTGTACAGTGCACTGACTATGATATCTCCTTAAGTAATAAAAAACCTCACATGACGTAACAGTAGATAAATAAGCTAGAATTTTTAAAACTTAATTCAAATTAAATAAACTTTTTTTTTTAATTTTAATTTTTTTTATTATTTCAAAGAAATTGCTAATTTTCTGTTGTTTCTACAGTGCACTGATCATGATGTCTCCACAAGTACTAACTACAAGCAACTTCACTTGACGTATTTGCCCAAGGGTAATTTTCGGTTATTTGCATATTCTGCTTAATTGCATAAAAAATTCTGGCAAACTGACTATGCAATTAAGTGGAATCTACTGTATTAACTTTTGGTATAGTCATGTATTTTGGAATATTTTAGGTATTGCGACAACAGTCATTTTGATATGGTACAAGGTCATGTGTATAAAGGTCAAGGTCACAGCTGCAAAAGAAGACTTAAATTGCTAATTATATTGAAAACTATTAACTTTTTGTATAGGCATGTATATTAGAATATTGTAGGTATTGACATGACAATCATTTTGATATATGGTTCAAGGTTATATGTTCCAAGGTCAAGGTCAAATCAACATAGGAATACTAAAATTATTAATTATCTTCAAAGCTATTAATTTCATGCATAGGAATGTATATTAGAATATTGTAGGTATTGACATGACTATCATATATGGTTCCAAGTCATATATGTTCAAAGGTTAAGGACATAGCTGCATAAGTATACTGTAAATGATTAATGATTTGGATTTTTTAATTGCACTACAGTTACTTTATGCAGATTATATAAGCTACTTATAAATGAAATGTGAGTGGATATTTTTCTGATTAAGTTTTGTGGGAGTTCTTAACTTGAGAAATCTTTTAAAGTTTCTGTACTTAATATATTGTCTATTGCACTTTGCAAACAATATTGGACATATCTTCAGGTGAGCGTTAAGGCCCATGGGCCTCTTGTTTTTTTGTTTTTTTTTTTTTTTGGTCTATTTAATTGGATAAAGTTTTAATTTTTTCTCTGGACTTTTATATAAACCCGCTTCGCGGATTTAAACAGTGTGTAGAAGGAAAATTTAAAAAATTTATCCAATTTTCAATAGACAAAATTGCTTATAATTTAATTAAAACATAAGAAAAAGAAAATTATGTTTCAAATTTGTTTACTTGAAAGTTTCATTACAAAAAATTACAACAAAAAATGTTGCGTATAAATTCATCTGCACAGTCTCACTTGATCACCAATAACAACCGTTGACGACCCCAGTTGAGACGTCCATCTTTGAATATTTGGAAAAGTTCTTGTCACAGTAAATTAATTTTTATTTGCGAATTGGAACGTACAGTTGTTGAACGTACTGTAAGACATGAACCCAGATGAGAGAAAATTAGTAGGAATTAATGAAACTGAACTGTTGGAATGGTTAACAATGGCCTTTGAGGTTTGCTAAGGGAGAAGGAACTGGGGACGTTCCTGCAACGCAGGGACTATGGCGTTTGCCTCACAAGCATGCGAAGAAAGAATTGAAAGTGTATTACTTATGGATTTTCTGTATTGTGGAGCATTCACGATTGTTACTGCGCACAAAGCTTTCACTCCTGTGACCACTCATATACATGATATGGCGTGCTTCAAAGCCGGAGTCATCCATGCGTTAGATGGCAGTTGCCCTTAAGAAATGGGCAGTGAAATGTTGCACGTCTTTTGAATTTCTACAAATATCTGGTAAATATGAACGAAACAGATATGGTTTTACCGGTTTATAAGAGTACCAAATCTCCTTATTTTTGTTTTTAGAGATGCTGGTGTACAGTATTTGAATAATGCACTGGCTGATGGATTGTAATTCTTTAAAATAGTTTTAGTGACGTCACTGGACATCGACCATCAGTTGAATCATTAGCGTGCATTCTTTTTTAGAACCATTTTTTTGATTATCTAGTCCACCTTGCCAGTTTTTTTGTTTTGTACCGTTCTTATATTTTTGGAATAGAAAGGAATTCGTTTTAACCGCAGGTGGAACTCTAAGCCCTTAGAATTCAACAATTCATCGTCATTATTGTCAAAAGGCAGGGGTATCAAGTTAAACGGATTTCCAAGATTAAAATTCAAATTTGTAATTCTGCCTTTTTAAGAACCTGATACGGAAAGCAAGATATCCAAAATTCCGCCTTTTGTATTGTTTTTATTATTCATTTTTTAAAAAAAATAAAAACATCAATATTTCAGTTATAATTCTACTTTAATTAACATTTACACAAAATAAACACACAAAGAAATATCAGAATAATTTTATTAGCGATAGCGTTTGGAATTAATTTTCTTTAGAATCTGCGGGTTTTTTTCTATGTATGTATGCATGTTTGTTTGTTAAAATTCAGGGAGAACCGTTCACTTCCGGTTACCAAAAAAGTAGTTCCGTCCAAGTTTTATCCATCGGACATTAGATGCAAAATTTTGACCAATGAATTTACTGTAAATTTAGGAAATTTAATTATTTAAAATTTAAAAGGCATTTACGATGCTACTGTCAATTTATCAAATGTTCGTTTAAATGATTTACAATGGTGATTAGAAAACATTGATAAACTATATAAATGTATTTACGACTCCGTCCCTTCTTGTGATATTTTTACGGACGCAAACAAATCTGGTTGGGCGGGGTTTTTGGAAAGAGTTCAACCGGTGGTCTCTGGACTTCATTTGAGAAAGACAAACACATAAATTGTCTGGAATTTAAGGCTGTTTTGTTATCTTTCCAATCATTTTGTAAAAATATGCGAGACTGCCACATAAGCGATAACAGTGTTGCGTAATTTCAATAAACAAACAAGAATCAAATAAAAAGAATTTAAATGAAGTGGTCAGAGAATTTTGGTGCTATACAATTACAAATAAACTCTGGCTATCAGCAGAGAATGTACCCGGTGTTGATAATAAGCAGGCATATTAGTAATAAAGAGATATTGATTTGGAAGCGTATTGGATGATAAACCAGCGGTTTTCAATAATATTTGTCGCATGTATGGTAAACCTGATATTGACTTATTCGCTTCACGTTTAAATTGTCAAATTTCCTGTTATTTTTCATGGAAACCTGATAACCATGCACAAGCGGTTGATGCATTTAAACAATCTCGGACGATTTGTACAAACTATATGTATATTTTTCCTCCTTTCAGTGTCAATGGATTAGTTTTCCAGAAAATAGAAAAAGAACTGAGCGGTGATAGTAGCGCCAGTGTGGCCGACACAAGTTTGATTTCCAAAATTATTGAAAATGGTAATAAACTGTCCTGACCGAAAGGTCATGTGAGCTTATGGCATGGGGCAGCGTGTGTATGTGCATGTGTGCGTGTATGCGTGCGTACGTGTGTGCGTCTTTACCACTTATTTTCAACTTTCCCCAGAAACTGCTGGACAGATTTAAATGATACTTAGTCAGAAGCATAAATGGGCCGGTGCAATTCAGATTTGTTCATGGCGTTGTTATGGCTACCAAAACAAGGTCAAGGTGACCTAGGGGTCGAAAAATCTTAAAAAAAATCTTCTTCTCCAAAACCGTTGATGGGAGAAAAAATCAGATGTAATATTGGCTTCTCTAGTGTCTAAAGCGTATAGTTTGTTCATTTCGTGAAAATTGGTCGAAAAATCGGTTACGCGTTTTTGCGTTTAATTTAAAATATTCGTAAAATGGCTTCAAATTTGTTATAACTTGACTATTTGAACAGATAATGACATGAGGTTTTCAGTTTTGACTTGTTCTTGAAATGACCTTTGAATTAGGGTCAAGGTAATAAATCAAGGTCATGACCTTATTTGTGATTTATCCAGTTTTAGGCAATTTTCTTGCAAATATTAAGAAATATATGAAATCAAAACATTGTTAAAATGTTCAGCATGACCAAATTTAAAAAGGTACCAAGTTTCGTAACTATATGATAATGCATGTTAGAGTTGTTACCCTTGAAATGTTATTTTTGGCTTATAAATACTAAAATTGTGCATTAGCTTGAAAACTGTAATCTTTTTTGTATAGGCATGTATATTAAAATATTGTAGGTATTGCAGCAACGATCATTTTGATATGTGGTTCAAGGTCATGTGTTCAAAGGTCAAGGTTACAGCTGCAAAAGAAAATACAAATTGCTAATTATCTCGAAAACTATTGACTTTTATAGGCGTGTATTTTAAAATATTTTAAGTATTGTGACAACGATCATTTTGATATGTGAACATTTTGTATATGCATGTATATCAGAATATTGTAGGTATTGATATGGCGATCATTTTGATATAAGGTTCAAGGTCATATGTTCAAAGGTCAAAGTCACAGCTGCAAAAGAAGACACAAATTGCTATTTATCTTGAAAACTATTAACTTTTTGTTTAGGCATGTATATAAGAGTATTGTAGGAATTGACATGGCAATCATTTTGATATATGGTTTAAGGTCATATGTTCAAAGGTCAAGGTCACAGCTTCAAAAGCAGACATAAATTGCTTATTATCTTGAAAACTTTAACTTTTTGCATAGGCATGTATATTAGAATATTGTAGGTATTAACATGGTGATCATATTTGGTTCAATGTCATATATTTGAAGGTCAAGGACATAGCTACATAGTATACTGAAATTTGTTAATGATTTTGAAATTATTCATTGCATTACAGTTACTTCATGCATATTATATAAGCTTCTTAAAAATAAATGTGACTGGATATATTTCTGATTAAGTTTTGTGGCAGTTCTTTACTTGAGAAAACTTGTAAAGTTTCTGTACCTAACATATTGCGCTTTGCAAACAATTTTGGACATATCCTCAGGTGAACGTTAAGGCCCGTGGGCCTTTTGTTAACCAGTAACATCGGTTTGTGTCTGTTTAGAAGGATTCTTAGATATACCTATCCACCCTGGATATATAAAATCGTTTTTTACTATATGTGGATGAGTTATGGGGTAATAATCATAATACACTTTAGTTCCGTTGTTTAAAAAAGCTGCCCACCATCCATATGTACCCATAGTCATTACCATATGATTACAAGTCTAGTAACGCAGACTGTTTTGGTAGAAGAAAGGTATCCTTCTGTCCTTTAACAATGTTTTTCAAACACCAATTCCGAGATGAATTATTAGGATTTGTACTTACTACAAAAATAACGTTATGATAAGATTTTCTAAAGTATGATTTTACAGCATCAAAATATGTTTTAGGAGCAAATACTCCTCCATTTTCTTTATAGTCCCCTCTTCGAACATGTATTCCAACCGTTACTATGCTGTTGTTGTTATTTTTTAACAATTTAAGTATCATATTTGCTTCCTTCATGACACTTTCTGGAAAACTAAACTGTTTTTTTATATCTTCCTCACAACATTTAAAGTACTTCCAAGAAGATAGGTATCCATTTATTGTAACATTTGTATTGTTGAGAGGTAAATCATAAAATTTTGCAGCTCTAGGGGTATCTAATACCTTTGTTTTATTACAGATACGTAAACGTTCTTCGCTAGAAATATGAATAGTGAAGATTTTTTTAAATGACTTTAAGACAATGTGATTTTCATTCTTGGTAATCGCCAGATTGTAACCGTGACTTTTAGCAATTCCATATAAAGAGGCATATTGAAACATTTGATTTCCCAGTCTTCCACTTGCTTTCTGGTAATCATGACATATGTAAGTCTTATATTGCTTAGATTTTACGATTATCTGAATTTTTTTAGAATTCATGGCTAAAGAATAATTTGACGTGGTTTTTAGTCGACTTGATAATCTTTCTTTTGATTGAGTTGTAAGTAAATGAAAAAAGTAATAAAAAAAACACAACATATATATTATTGCTATTGTCCATAATTTTCTTGGTAAATGTAGCTGAAATTTCATTTCCTGAAACAAAAATATACAAAACAAATGTTAAAATATTAATGTTTTATTATTATCTAAAAAAAATAGTTTTTTTTATATTATTTTATTCATCTTCATTTCAAAAACAAACATTATTATATACTAGTATATCATGCATGTTTACATAACATATTACATAATATTTGCAAATCAAAGTATCATTTTTGTCAACAGAATTACTAGTCAATAAAAAAAAATGAGTCTATTACAAATTGATATTTTTATTATTGTTGCAGTTTACACATGAAAAGAAAAAAAAACTCATTTGTTATCTATTATATCCTGGATACTTTCCCCCATTTTTCAAATATTCTGTGCCTTTTCCGGAGAGTATAGATAAAGAGAGTAAAGTTCCATATTTCTATAGTATTTTAAAGCATTTAAAGCTGCAGTAAGATTAGGCCGTAGTTTTTTAGTTCTACATGTATGTATGTAATATCTAAAAACAAGAAAACATATATTTATGGGTTTTAAAAAGGGAATTTCTTTGGTAACACCAAACAAAATATTACTGGGAGATCGTTCTACATTTATTTTCAAATAGCTATTGATCAGATCTATTAATTGGTACCAAATATTTCTGACAAACCGACATTCAAAAAAGACATGTAAAATTGTTTTCATTGTTTTACCACTGAAAGTGCAACGTTCGGTGTCAAGTAATTTACATTTCATTAGTCTACTATTTGTAAAATAAATTTATGATTGATTTTGAATTGGAAAGATTGAAGTTTGGTATCGTTAGTGATTTTGAATGAATTTATATAAATATTGCCCCATAGTTTGTTATCTTGAGCAATATTTAATTGATTTTGCCAGGAACACGCTAAATTGTTTTTAACCTGCAGCTTTTCAATGAAAACACCATAGAAATATTTGGATACCTTCTGGTTCTTTTTAATTCTTTCATAATTTTCATTCGAAATATTTTGTAATTTATTTTGCCTATTATACTTGATACATTTTTTCCATTCAGATGGAATAGCGCTTATTAATCCATAAAAGTCTAAATAGTTTGGTTTGAAACCGAAATTGGTGCAGAATTCCTCATACTTGTAAAAATTACCATCTTTATCAATCAAATCATTAATGAAAAATATATCATTTTTGCACCATTTCTCCCAAAATATACATTTATTATCAATTAAAATTTTTGGATTAAACCAAATAGTTTGTGATAAAATTTCACAAGGGGTTGTGGTAAAACTGCCCCAAAGTTCAGCCCAGCTCAAAATTACTGATATCCAAAACAGATTAAAGTTGGGTAAAATGTGTTGCAATCCACTTTTAGGTATTAAGAACATTTTGTCTCCACCAAAATGATTAAGATCATCTATCAGCAAAGTTTTCCAAGCGGAATGGCAGTTTGGATTTAGAATTTTCTGTATCCACGAAAGTTTTAAAGAGTAAGAGTAAGATAATGTGTGTGGAACTTTTAGACCACACTTGTCATATTGCTGCACGAGAATATTTCGCTTGATTGTATCCACTTTACCATTCCAAATGAAAGAGAATATAGATGTATTGATTTTTTTATTGCATTTACTGGTGGATTTGGCAGAACAGTGAGAATCTGTACAAGAATTGGAAATGCTGAAGTCTTAAGAACGGTACCTTTTCCAACGAGAGACAAGTTTCTAAATGACCAATCAGGTAATAATTTATCAAAGGATTGTATTTTTTCGGTAAAATTCTCTTCATATATGTTCTCTTACTCAAGATTATATTTGATACCAAGAAGTTTAAAATTTCCCTCTAAATTCCAAAGAATATTTTGATTTGTTTTTATTGTTTTACCACAACCCCTCTTTGCCTCAATCCATACAGCCTGAGTTTTTTTTCAAAATTTGCTTTTAAGCCAGAACAGGTAGAGAAGTCATCAACAAGCTTTAAAGCCCGGTTTAAGGAGGTTTCACTATCATCAAGTATTAATGCAGTGTCATCGGCATACTGACTTATCAAATATTCAGAGTTATTAATTTTAACACCTTTTATTTCAGGTTTAAATTTAATTGCTGCACTTAAGATCTCGACTGACAGTATAAATAAATAAGGTGAACGGGGATCACCTTGTCTAACGCCTCTTCCTATACTGAAAAATTCAGAGCAGTGGCCATTGTTTTGTATACAACTTGACGCTTTGTTACAAAAAGTATTAAACCATTGAATTATAGAATTTCCAAAACCAAAAAATTCTAAAACCTTTTGAATAAATGACCATTCAACCGAATCAAAAGCTTTTTCAAAGTCTAATAGTAAAAGAATGGCGGGTATATATTCAGTTTCGGTTTTGTCTATCAAGTCCATTATAAGTCGTGTACATTCTCCTATATATCTATTTTTCATAAAACCCATTTGAGACCCAGATATCAATGTTTCCAAAACTGTCTTTATTCTTTTTGCAATGACAGAAGAGGCTATTTTGTAATCAACATTCAAAAGAGAAATAGGTCGCCAATTCTTTAAGAGATGTCTAGGTTTTCCTTCCTTTGGGAGACAAGTAATTACCCCCTGTCGTTGCGTGACAGACAACATACCATTATCATATCCATAATTTAATGAGTTTATTATATATTTATGTAAATCTTTCCAGAAAAACTTGTAGAACTCAACTGTAAAACCATCAGGACCGGGTGATTTACAATTTTTCATATTTTGTAAGACTTCTGTGCATTCGATAAAATTTAACATGCCTTCTAAATTCTCAAATTGGTCCTTTTGTAAAACTGTAAAACATTTAAAAAGGGTTCTCTTTATTAAAAAATAAATCCTCGTTTGTTTTTGTTTTTTCTTCTTTAGATGAATATAAAGCTTCGTAATAATCTTTCTGTGCTGATAAAATTTCACTTTATTTGTTAAAATAGAGCCGTCCTCTAAAGTGAGTGATGGTATAATTTTCTCAATATAATTTCTTTTTTCTAGATTACAAAAGTATTTTGACCCCTTCTCCCCTTCAACTTTCCATTTCGCTTTACCCTAATTAATATTCCTTTAATTTTTCCTCTCTTAACTGTTTTAATTCCCCTTCAAATTTTCTAATTTTTTCTTGTGTCAGTTCATCATTATTACTAGTATCATAAGAATAAAGATTATGGAGTTTATTTTCTAATTCATTTTCTGTCTTTCCCTAATCCTTTTCTTAAAAACAGAATATGAAATAGTTTTCCCCCTAATCATTAATTTTAAAGTTTCCCAAAGAAGTTGATCATTTATGTTATATATGTCTTCAAAATCGTTACTATTAACCTTATATTGTTCTAGTGTTTCATTAATACAAAGTTTTACCATTTCAATATATTGCTTGTCACACAGTAAGCTATTATTAAATTTCCAGAGCCCCCTCCCTCGGTTTGTTTTCAAAAGATTTAGAGTGATGCTAACTGGTGAATGGTCTGATCTTTATCTAATGTCAATGTCTGCATCCGTCAAAAAAAATCTGAAGATCAGAAGAAACCAAAAAATAATCCAGACGTGCTTGTTTATTACTAGGTCCTCTCCAAGTAAATCTGTTAAAGTCGGGATAAAGTTCTCTCCAGACATCAAGTTAATCGAAATCTAACATTAGCTTCAAAATTTGATCTTGTGCTTTTGGATTATTTTGATTTTTGTAATTAAAGGTATCTTTATGATAATCTTGTGGAACATTAAAATCTCCCCATAAAATAATAGACGAGTTACCTATACTTTCAATTTTGTTTTGAAGTGATTCAAAAAAGGTCGGAGAATCTTTATTAGGTCCGCAAATAGCAGCAATAGTTATTCTATAACACTGTAATGTAATATCTAAAATTATAAAGTTGCCACAAGGATCGATAATTTCACGATGAATTTTATATTCAAAAGAATTCTTAAACAATATGATGACTCCTCTACTATTACTGGTATAAGAGCTAAAGAATGCTTTATATCCCTATTCGTTCCTCTAAACCATCTCGGACTCCTTGTTGCAGTGACTATCCACTATAAAAGTTATATCGTAAAATTTTCTATATCTATTAAAAATATCTCTTCTTTTAACATTATCAGAAAAAGACCCCGGCAATTGACACTACCTATTTTTAACCTACTCTCCAAAATAATAATAATAATAATAATAATAATAGCATAATGCTTTGATTATTTTAGGTATGTATTAGAAGTAAGTTTTTTCTGTTGACTTAAGAAGATTGTATTTTCTAAGTTTTCCCTGACCCCTAAATAAGTATATGAAATAACTTCCTCTCATTTTTTTTTCACAACAACCTTGTTATGTCAGCGATGCAGAGAGAGAGAGAGAGAGAGAGAGAGAGAGAGAGAGAGAGAGAGAGAGAGAGAGAGATTCCAGACGATTGTTTATATCAACAATTTTTTTTAAAAAATCCAATCAAAGTAAAAAGTAAAATGTAATGAAATAAATAAATTCGAAAAAAAAAAATAAATAAAATAAAATAAATAAATATATCAATAAAATGCTAAGCTAATAGCGCATACTACAAAATATAAACATTAAAAAATTATCTAAAAAATATCATGCGCTCTCCATTACCAATATCGATTTAAACATGTACCTCAAAACTATAATTATTACTGACTTAAAGAAATGTGTTGATTTTCATGTCCTTTAATTTATCATTATTAAGGAAACGGTGAGCACATAAAACTTTCTATAAAGTACAAAAACTTGAACAATCATGCCACTATTTTATCGCATGATAATTGGAATATGTCTAATTAACTAATAAATGCAAACAAACATATAAGCTATAATTATAAACAAAAAATGTAGTATATCACTGGAGGTGTATAGGAGATTGTTAAGACGTAATAATTGGTAAATTTAGAGATTAAAAAACAATATCTAATTTATATTCAAATAATCATACACACATCTAGTGTATATTGGATTCCCAAATCTGAATTACAACTGAACCAATAACAACAATAACAATAATAACAATAATAATAATAACAATAATAATAATAATAATAGTAATAACAGTTATTACTACTATCATCATCACCACTTTGAAAATAATAATAATAACTATACTAATGATAATAAAAATAATAGAAAATTAAGTTAAAGATAGTGTTACTCACATTGTATTCAGTCTAAAAATGGAAATAATTATAAATGAAATCATATATTATTCTGATGCATCCTGCCTCTTATTTTCGTTAAAAGTATTCCAAACTGGTTTCTACCTGCCCCATATTTTCCTGTTTCCCAAAAGTAGTGCGATACGTTATGTAATAGCTTTGAATTTCCTGTATGACTTAGTGCATTTCTAAATTCAGGCGCCTGCTTACACTTTATATAAATAATTTCTTCCATAATTTGAAGTTTGATTTTCATCCATAAATCGGAAAATTGTAATTTTTTTACCCGTTTTGATAATTCTTTTGCTTTCTCAGCAGCCTCAGACTCTAATATTAATTGAGCCAAATCAAACTGGTGATGAAATATTGACTTCTTAAATTGATATAAGTGCTCTGCACTTTTGAAAAGTTTATTATCATATACTTACTTATAAGGATAAAAATTTGACAGTATACATTTTGAACGTCTGACAAAAATAGCAGAATTTTCTGAAACAAAAAAAAGGAAGATTATTGGTACCTAAACTCAAGATGTAAGATTAATACACAAATTCAAAGATTGTGAAGCTGTCTCTTTGTTATTCAAATTTACTACATGCCAATAGACATACAGATCTATAAAGGTAGTCCACGCTCTGATGACAGCCTGCACCATGGGATTCATTGTATATATCCAATCACGCCCATCTTATGCCTGGTAAGGTCAAAAATTAGAACTGACAATGAAAAATTAAGTAAGTATCCATATACACAAAAGGGGCAAATATTTGGATATAAATTTAGTTATAGGTCGCTCACGATCTGATGTCAGAGTGTTTATAAACACGAGTAATAATAGTGGGTTGCATTTGTATATAATCACGCCATTCTACGCTTTATTTTTACGATATCCCTGGTATTAAAGATAGACTTGTTATATAAATTGCCATCAGATCGTGAAACATCTATATATTAATATGTACATGTATATCAATTTCTATTTACCCGAAATATATCATGAATGTTAGACAAAAAAAAAGGGAAAAAAAAAACGTAATTCGAATTATTGTTCGAATTTGAATAAAAGGAAAGTTAAATTGTTATTAAAATAAATAATTGTTTGATTATACAGGTTATTGTGTATGTTGTACTAGTGTCATGTGTTGATTTATGAATCTCTTTAAAACAAAGCGACCAAAAAATGAGTTGTCTTATGCCAACTTTCATATACTTTACCCCACAATAAAACTTAAAAACTAGCACATGACACCAGTAAAGTTCATAATTTCTTTATCAATTCAATACAGTTTTTCATTTTTTATAACTGTTTTTGTCATTTCTCTATATACTCCTAAATTCACATGATATCAATTTAATTTTTTCTTTGTAATGCCACGAATGGAAATGATTTAATGTACACTATTTTGTGCCTTCTTTTCTCCTCAGTAGGCATTGATCTTTACTTGTTCAGCAGTTCGTACCTAACCCGACTTGCCACGGGAGACAGATCAGGCAACACACTGTACCCTGTTCCTCGCTTTAGCTTTTTACCTGCCTCCAGGACATCATCTCTATCCAACAAATTTACAAATCTTACAATTATTAATCTTTTACCCTCGACCCCTCCAGGTAATCTATGCACCGCTTGAAAACTAACTTGATCCGCAGAAGTAGGACTGAGACGAAGTACTTCCTTAATTAAACTCCTTACTTTATTTTCAGTTTCACGTGCATGTTCCTTCAAGGTCCCTTCAACACCCCTTATAATGACATTCCATTTTCGACCCCATTGCTCTAATTGTAGGCGTTCATGTTTCTCACCTTGTGTTTTGTCGTCGAACGAGTTTTCCAAATTTGGTACCGTCTTCTCGTGAATTTCTCTTAAAGAATCATTCGTGAATTAAGCAAAACTCTGTAACCCTGCCATCGTTTTCTATACCTCTGTGTTGCATTTAACAAACAACTCTAAATCTTGCTTTATGTTTATTTGCCTCCTTCTTACATGAGGGTAAAAAACTGAAAATACACAAATATTGACTACATAGGTAACATCATAAATGCCAATCAAAATTCAAATATTTTACAATATACAGTACAAATTATCTCAATAAAAAAATTTGTTTAACACTACGCCATTTATAGACTTCAAAGACGAAAAGTAAGTATGATAAAATAAAATAAAATACTGAGAAAAAAGAGAACAAAAGGAGATTTATAGTCAGTTCAAAATAATTATTGACTAATTATCAAATGATATGGGATAATTAAAAGATACAACAAATAAACCATACGTCATGTGGTACAACAGTCCAACACAGGTAAGTCTATATAGCAAGTCCAAGGAGATTGGGAAATTCAAGAGAGTTCGTATAAGGGGAGACAACTGTGTCGATCAAACTGTACAACAAATTGTACACGTCTCAGAATTCTGTTTTTAAGCAAGATTCAGAAAAATTGGCATCTAGACAGTAAAAGTGCTTAAAAAATAGAATAGACATGGCAATATTGTTCATTTAAATATTTATGGTATATTTTTAATAATTTTTCAAAGTTTTCAAATCAAGCTATAAACATCAATCTCAATCAACGAAGTTCAGCGTTATGAAATTATTATTCACAATACTCAATGGAATTTTTTCAGTATTCTTATTTCTATGAGTTCACTCGCGCAAACGATGGCAGGGGGAACTATACAATAAGAACCGCTATGTATTGTTTTTAACAATGGCTGCCAGTTAACTTACAAGAAGCAACACGCAGTTTTATAGTCTGTATCAAGTACTTTGAGTTCTTGTTCAATTTAGGTATTTACTGTATATAGTTTGCCGATTTAAAACAGACTATAGACGGGGCTATTTTTAAGGATATCCTTAATTTAGAGTAATTTAGAGTGATTTTCCTTGAATCATTCCTATTTTTCATTTCCGGTTTGGAAAACTACGAAATTTTTGTGAGCCGTTTATTAACAACATGATGTTTTTTTTTCACAAAATTTTTATTAGTAGAAACATAAAGAGATGATACTGAATAACTTTGACGAGTTAAATTTTCAAGACAGCTATTTTGAAAAAACTAGTGGGACAAGCTAGTCTATATCTTACACATAGCCTTAAATGCCATGCCGTTGCAGCGAAAATCGAAAAGCGCACTAAAAACATTATTTAGGCCGACATTATAACAAGAGGTGTACATTTATATAATTTCAAGTGAAAAACTTACCCTTTGGTGGATTTATAATATTGCAACAAGTGTAAACACTTATAAACATAACTGTAAACAGACAGGAAGTTCTCAGAAAAATTACACGAGGCGTGACTAAATACCATATCAGGTTCCGGATTAACAATTCCGGGTATACGACACTCCCCTTCCGATTTCATTGAGAAATCACCACAAATTTCTATTTTAAACAAATGCACGTAAAATTGACAAATATTATAAAATGCATACTACACTTAAAATGTGATAAAAACACCTTTGTCTATAAAACGATTCTACCTGAACCAATGACACTAAACAATATGTGTCCTAGCAATCAAATAAACAAACAGTATTATTTCGATATAAAAATTATTATCATAGGAATATTAACATATTCAAAACAATTCAAACATAAGTGTTCATACTTATTTGGCAAGATTGATATTAGTCTTTAACAGTGATACGATAATATGGATTCTCTACCAGAATGATTAAACTTACTCAAATTCAACTAAATGAACTAATTCTGAAATTGGTCGCACATAAGACACAAGAACGTTATCCCGAACTAATGACAATTTTACTTTTCGAACAAATGAATCATTACTAGAGTAAACCTCATCTATCACAGCTAAAGGCCAATAGTTTCTATGAGAGCTATCATCTTTCAAGAGTACTACATCTCTCTCTTTAAATTTTTCACCGGGTGATTGCTACTTTGTACGAATTTGTAAATGATGAAGATACTCTGATCGCCAACGACGCCAAAATACATTTGCCATGTGTTGCACCAGTTTCCACTGTGACTTCATTGCGTCTTTCTTTCCAAATTCTGAAAGTTCTGGATTTCCAGTAAAATCAGCTTGCTTTTGGGTTTAATTTTGACATGGTGAGAGAACTGAAGGCAAATCAGGATCCACTGATACTGGTACTAATGGTCTAGCATTCATAATTGCACACACTTCAGCGATGAAGGTTGATAAAGTTTCGCGGAGTTAAATCTTTTGACCGATTTTCAAGCAACATAGCATCAAGAATGCGTCTGCATGAGCCAATCATGCGTTCCCACGCTCCCCCGAAGTGATGAGCATATGGCGGATTAAAAATCCAAGAAGTTTAGTTGTTCTTGAGATAATCTTTAACAGGTTCGGTTTCGACGAACGACGAATCAACACCGAGTTCCTTGACAGCACCAATAAAGTTTGACCCTCTATCTGATCTAGACTGGCAAACTGGACCACGGATAGCAATAAACCTGCGAAGGGCATTAATAAAGCTTGATGTACTCATCTCCTCCACTAGTTTCACATGTACTGCTCTAGATACTAAACAGCTAAAAAGAATGCACCATCGTTTAGAAGTAGTAGTAACTTTTCTAGTGGTACGTCTAACAACTACAGGTCAAGGACCAAACAAGTCAACACCAACAAAGGTAAAGGGAGGCCCTGGTTCAATTCTATCAAGAGGAAGCTCTGCCATTTGAGTCCATCCTAGTTTCCTGCGAAGCTTTTTGCATGTGACGCATTTCTGGATAACTGCATTAACCAAACGTTGCCCTCCAATAATCCAAAAACCAGCAGATCTAATAGCACCGTGAGTGAGAGTTCTGCCTTGATGGAGAACCTTCTTGTGAAAATGACGTGTCAACAACAGTGCTACGTGACTGTCTTTAGGTATTATTATTGGGTTTGTTTCAGCAAGATTTGTGTTTCTCCGTTTGATACGACCTCCAACCCTGAGAATACCATCCTGGTCTTAGATTGGATTAAATGACAATAAAGAACTGCTCTTATGTAGATTTTTTCCTTTTGTGATATTGTAGATTTCAGATGAATACTTCTCCTGTTGTACCTGTCGTATGACGAAAAGTTCAAATTCTCGTTGAATATCTATTTCGGAGACGTCCCTTCTAGATTTTCTTACTAAAAATCTTTTGATACATAGTACAGCACTTATCAAACTTGACCAAGTTGAGACTCTGTCATATCCTAAATACTGATGCGGTTCACCGCATGACTTCACGCTAATGACTTCAACATCTGTGTCAATAGAATTATAGCACAAGGGGTGTTCAGGAATTTCCTTTTGTAATAGAAATGAGGGTCCACAGATCCACATGCTGCTAGACAAACACTGTACAGAACATCCCCGTGTGGCTACATCAGCCGGAGTGTGTTGAGATGCTACATATCTCCAGCATCTTGGGCCGTTAAAAGATCTTATTCTACAAACACGATTTGAAACATAAATATGAAACTTTTTTGACTCATTTGATAGATAACCCAAAACACTTAGTGTTTCAAGCCATCTCTCCAGAGGACTTTAAACGGTTCTGGTAATGGTTCATTCCAATCACAAGAAGATGACATAGCCTCTCTCAGTAGCAATTTTCCTTTTAATGTTATAGAAGCAGTAAATCCTATAGGGTCAAATAAACTGTTTATCACGGATAACACACCTCTTCGAGTGAACGACTTCTGTTCTAAATTCACGTTAAATGTAAATGTGTCCAACATTATATTCCATGTGATACCAAATTCCTCTGCTCTGGCAGGTTATCAAGTCCAAAGTCTAGGTCTTTCAGATCCTTTGCAAGATCTTCTTTCGGAAACTGTTTAAGTACTTCTGTCGAATTAGAAGCAATCTTGAGTAGTCGCAAACGACCACCTTCATACAATGCATGCTGTGTCCTTTTGATTAAATCAACTACATCATTAGCATTTGGAGAACTGACAAGTCCATCGTCTACATAAAAGTTATGGCAAACGAATTTTTGGACATCACTGTCTGCATTCAATACGCACTTTCGAAGCCCATAATTAGCTGGCGATGTTGTATTTCCAAAGACGTGCACAGTCATCTGGAACTCTTCCAAAGGAGAATCTTAATCGTTGTCAGCATGCCACAAAAAACGCAAATAATTACGATGGCCTTCAGTCACGTGAAATTATGAAACATCTGTTCAATGTCAGCTTAGACCGCGTATCTCTCACAGCGGAAACGCATAAAAATACCTTGTAGGCTATTGACTAAATCTAGCCCTTTAATAACAACGTCGTTTAGAGAAGTACCGCCATAACGTGCTGAGAAATCAAACACTACTCGGATAGAATCAGGTTTCTTAGGATGATAAATGCCAAACAAAGGTAAGTACCATCTCTCTGCATCATCAGGTAAGTTATGGGGCTTTCTTAGCATGGTGTTTATCGAATAACTTTTGCATAAATGCTTTGACATGCTCAAGCTTTTTTTGGATTTTGACGTAGACTCAAATTTAGTGATTGTGCTCGATGAAGTGCTTGAGGTGTGTTGTTTGGTAACAAATCCCTATTCCTCTTAAAAGGTAAAGGGGCTACCCAGTGTCCTTCATGATCTTTTCTAAATGACATATCCATAATACTAAGAAACTCTTGATCTTCAATGGACAATCCAATTTTCTCATCATCTTCGGTTTTATGGAACAGATCTCTGTGAACCGAAAGCTGACTATCACAGGGCTGAAAATTAGAATGTCTCCCATTGCTTAGCACAAATGTTTTAAGTGCCTTTACCACAGGAATATGACCACCTCCAAGACAAATCTGACCAACAATCACCCATCCCAAGGGTGGCTTCTGGGCAAATGGTTGATCATCTTCTCCTACTCGTTGTTCCTTAACCACATGAGCACGAATAATATCTCGACCATTAAGAAGACCCATACCAGCATCTTCCATGACTGGCGAAATAAGAGACGAGATGCATTGTAAATGTGGATACTGTAATGCTGCTTCAGGAGAGGGTATTTCATCTCTGTTGTTAGGTAAGTCATTACACTCAATAAGTTGTGGTATTGAGAGTCCACAGCCTCCATCAAGGGATTGGACTATATAATCAGCACTGATTCTTCCAACAGCAGTAGCTGAACCTGAACAAGAAACAAGGGTATATGGGACTTCTGTGATGTGCACTCCAAAATGATCAAATAAAGCAGATGTTGCAAGAGTCTGATTGCTCTGATCATCAATTGTAGCATAACAAAGCATCACTTTGTCAGGGTTAGACTGATGAAAAATTCGAACTGGCACAATTTTTGCACATGATTTACTCATACCAGAAACCTGTGTACATGTAGAAATGACTGGTTTAGGAGTTGTCTCCCCTTCATGAGGCTTTGTACCATCAGACTGAGTAGCGATCTGTGTTTGAGTACCTTGACTTGGTATCTTGACAGTTTCATGTAAAGCGGTAGGGTGTGATGTGGTCCCACAAATGTTACACTGTACTGCTGTCTTACAGTTCTTTGCTCTGTGTTTCTTGCCACCGCAACACCTAAAACATATACCGTTAACCAGAATAATTTTCTTCCCCTCCTTAATAGGTTACTGTCTGAAATGAATACAGTCGTTCAACACATGTTTACCATTTTTATGTAGAGGACACAAAATAACATTTGAAATATCAGATGATACCACTGTCTCTGTCTTCCTAGCCCTTACTAACCGTGAAGGCTGCTCATTAACATTACGTTCCCTATATTCTGAGCGAGACTGTTTAAAGTTCTGAGGATTACAGAACGCCTGGGATTTTTTCTTATCAAACTGAAAGGCTGGGTCATGTTTCATATCTGCCATATTTTCAAGAAATGATACAAAAACAGAAAAGGGTGTGTACAGTACTTCTTTCTGTTGCTTATACCTGGTAGCCCCAGAAACCCACTTTTCTTTGAGATTCCAAGGTAATTTTTCAGCAAGTTCATTAACAACCATATTACAGTCAAAATATGAAAACAATACATTAAATCTAGGTTGACCCTTAATTGACAGAATTTCTAAAGCAAGATCAAGCAAATCGTACAATCAGTAATATTTATCAACAGTAACATCGGGAAATTTTCTAATTTTCTTATGTAAATGTTTCTCAATAAGTTCAGGGGCACAAAACCTCTTTTCAAGTCTATCGAATATTTTGGAAATAGCAACATTAGGATTATCAGCATTACATGCTTTGATTGTCTTTGCTTGTTTGGGAGATTCTGGGCCAAGATTCTGACATAACAGTTCTAACACTTCTATAGGCAAGGCACCAACTTCCTCCATAATACCTAAAAAAAACTTGTTTTCCATGTTAGAAACATCATGGGGTTATCAAATTTTGATAATCGTGACATGATAAGATATCGTTTTACTAAATGTTTCGTAAACGTATCAATCAGTTGATTATTAGCAGGTTGGGTATAGACATTCTTAGGGGCAAAAGGTTCTGCCGTTGGATTAAGCGATGAATTACCATCGAAGATGCATTGCAACGTCTTTAACAATGTCAGAATGTGTCTCATCACAAGACGAAATATTACTACTAACATGTGGAGGTTCATTCAAACCATTGACATAATCTATGGTTCTCTTAACACTAGACATACTTGGAGCTAGGTCACTAACATCTGTTGCCTTTAAAGCATTAACTTCACTTGTAATAACATCTAGATCACGTTTTGCTCTTGTTTGTTTAAGTTTTGCTTCTAGTGCAAGTTCTTGATCCAAGTGTCTTAATCTAGCACGATGCGCTTCAAGATTAGCTTTCCTTTCTTCTAAGAACTGAAGATGCTGTGCTTCTTATACTTCTTGCACCTCTGAATGAATGACTTTTTTCTTCTAAACTTTCCAGTTTCAACCGCTCCAAAAAATCACAAATTTTGCTTTTAGCTATGTCTACTTTTGCTAACATCCGGTCTCTTGATGCTTCAAATTGCAAAAGTTCCCGTTCACTGTCAATTGTTCTTATTCCTCTCAAAAAGTCAACAAGAATATCAGAACTTCTTGAATATGTAACAATACAGCTTTCTAAAACTTTGCATAGTGCTTCTAATGTATTCTTTTGTCCTTTCGAATTTTCTATCTCAGCTATGAAATTGTCCAACCACGTGTTACTTCCTTTATCTTATCATAATGCTTCGCTAATGTTGTTTCATATTGTTCATTAGCTGGTTCTGTTAAAGTCCTGATCCTTTCTGATCTTCTTGCTTCTTGGTCTGAGCCAACACTCATCTTTACTGTGGTTCAAAGGTTTTTTACTGTTGCAGTTAACAAACAACTCTAAATCTTGGTTGATGTTTATTTGCCTCCTTCTTACATGAGGGTAAAAAACTGAAAATACACAAATATTGACTACAGAGGTATCATCATAAATGCCAATCAAAATAAAAATATTTTACAATATGCAGTACAAATTATCTCAATAAAAAAATTTGTTTAACACTACGCCATTTATAGACTTCAAAGACGAAAAGTAAGTATGATAAAATAAAATAAAATACTGAGAAAAAAGAGAACAAAAGGAGATTTATAGTCAGTTCAAAATAATTATTGACTAATTATCAAATGATATGGGATAATTAAAAAATACAACAAATAAACCATACGTCATGTGGTACAACAGCCCAACACAGGTAAGTCTATATCTTACACATAGCCTTAAATGCCATGCTGTTGCAGCAAAAATGGAAAAGCGCACTAAAAACATTATTTAGGCCGACATTATAACAAGAGGCGTTTTTTTATATTTTTCAAGTGAAAAACTTACCGTTTGATGGATTTATAATATTGCAACAAGTGCAAACACTTATAAACATAACTGTCAACAGACAGGAAGTTCTCAGAAAAATTACACGAGGCGTGACTAAATACCATATCAGCTTCAGTATTAACAATTCCGGGTACATGACACTCTGTCACCTCCTCCTTTACTTGATCGATCTCTCTATTTACTTTGTTCATATTGACATGTAACATAGCAAAACAATCACTTAGATCTTTACCTTTATATAGTTGTTTTGCCTCCTCGAATTCCTTCCCCACACTGTTTTGAGAAAAAATAAAGTTGCCTAAAAGAATTGTTTGTGTTAAAAATTAAATGTTTTGATGAGTAAACAATGAAAACGACATTATTCTCATTAAAGCATTTTTGTGACAACCATAATACTTTTTACGTCCTTGATAAACCTTAGCTTACAATACACAGGTAAAAACCCATCTTTACGCAATACTTAAAGATGGCATAAATCTCATCTTTACGCCATCTTTACTCATTTCGTAAAAATCCTAATGACCTTCTAGCCATACGCTGTCTTTTCGCCATCTTTAATAACAGGTAATTGTAAGAAACCGGTACAATCCTTTGACCTACCGACTGTGAAGTATACCCTGTCCTATACCAATGTATTTGATTTAGATTCCATATTTCTAAGTGTTTATTTTTTAAAAAAATTTCATCTCAATATAAAGAAAATGTTATATTTTTTACATTAGAATATTGAAACAAGGATTCAATGTCATAATTTTCTTCAAATTACAAATAATTAAAATAAATGACAAGAGAATAACATAAATTAGGAGATTGGGTAAAATGAATTGTAAAATGCTTTATTATTATATCATTATTATATTTTGCCATGTGCGAAATGTTTTTGAATGTTATGAAGATAAAAGATAAAAATTAAGAAAAATATTTTATAATTAGTTATATTAATAGTTACACATTATATTGTATTCAATTTCCATTTATTTATTTATTTAATTCATATAAAATGATTTTTGTAATAATTCATGTAACAATGAATGAATGTATTTATTAATTAATCCATTAATCCATATAATAATTCATGTAATAATAAATTCATTCATTTAATCATTCATTCATTCATTCAGTCAATTGGTCATTTGTGTGTTGATTAATAAATTCATTCATTTATTCATCCATCCTTGTATTAATTAATTAATAAATTTCCTCATTCATTCATGTATTAATTAATTTATTTATCCATCTAATCAATAATATTTATTTATTTATTTATCACTAATTTGAATGACTGTCAATTTTATACTACATATTTTAGCCATACAGTTTTAAGTGTTTTCATGAGATTTATATCAAACTTTATTTTCTTTGATTTCAGTGCAATTTTTTAATATTCAGATTGAGATTGTAAACAAATATTATAAGCAAATAAAGCTTAATTACCTTCGTATTTTATAAGCTTACCTAATTTGTTTAGTTTAATGAATTGTAAAAAAAAATTTATCAGTATTTAAATAATTTGAAGGTAGTTTAGAAATTACATAAAATGATACAAAAGAAATATTTTAATGATGAAAGGTTGCTAAAAAGAAAGAGTATAATGTAGAGTCTGGCTGAGCTTTATGAAGATCATAGAAAAATCTGATGAGACATATAATACTGAAAGGTTGCGTAAAGATGGCGTAAAGTTGAGAAAAGTGGCATACTGGTATAATTTAATTTTTTTTGAGCTCAATAATACTGACAAATTGTTAAAGATGGGAAAAGATAAATATGACCACTTATAAAATAAATGATTTAATTAAAAATGTTTAAAGATACCATTAAGTTAGAGGATGCATAAAGATAGCGTAAAGTCACATGCATGGCAATTAAAGGTATGTTTTTGATTGAAAATTGCGTAAAGATAAATGCTTCCATAAAACTTGCGTCAAGATGGCATAAAGGTTAATAGTTGCATGGAACGTGTGTAAAGATGACGTAAAGCCATTCGAATAGTATTACCCTAGTAAACAGCCTGGATTTAAGATTTCGTAAAGCTTGCGTAAAGATGACGTAAAGAAACTTGAATGGTATAACACTGGTAAAAAGCCTGGATTTAAGATTGCGTAAATACGGCTTGAAGATAAATGGTCGCACAACGCTTTCGTTAAGATGACATAAATAGAGGATCTTGCATGAGTGTTTATGTAATATTGAATTTATTAAACGAGTTGAATAAATTCAATATTACATAAACACAACACGAATGTAAGATTCTTTTTATTATATAATCCCATTAAAACGGCTTTTTCACAGATTTAAAACTTGTCTTCTCTTTATAAGAAAACAGCTGATTGACCGAAACACAACAAGTTCACGTAACCGCGTACATGCGCCAAAAGTAATTCTGCTAAAATGTTAAAAGTAAACAATAGTCTGTCCTCAGGATACAAAAACAAAACAAACATTTTCAATTTAAAAACAATATATCTCCTTTTTAGAAACAAAAGTACAAAAAATATCAGCTTAAATTATGAATCAACAAACTGTGTGTCACTGTGAACTAGGTGAATTATGTGACGTCATAGCGCGCGCACTCTGGAATGTCAACAACATGGACAAGAATTTACAGACACGTGTTACTCGGAATTGCTGTCAATGATTATTCTGGCCCGTTTATTTTTAGGAAATGGTGATTTGTTTTGATAAATATGGATTTGAATGTTTCTTCCGGTGACTGTTCCTACAAAAATGCTTTGGAATCCGCCGTGTAAATACTTGTGCGTAGTGCGTAAGGATTCACACTGTATTCACACGCTTCTATGACGTCACACTCATTCAATACGATTTTTATTGTATGACCGTATAACATGGATTATTGAGTAGATTATATAATAAAGGTAAATAGTTGCATGAAACGTGTGTAAAGATGACGTAAAGCTATTGGAATGGTATTACCCTGGTAAAAAGCCTGGATATGAGATTGCGTAAAGATGGCGTAAAGATAAATGGTTGCATAAAGCGTAAAGATGGTTTTTCGTCTTGTGATACACCTGATTTAACTATATACTGCAAATATCTGAATTGTATAGAACTATGGTATATCGTAAAACCAGTAAATTACAATAATACCATCAGCATGCGCAACAGGTTGTTTGCAGTTTAGAAATAGAAGGTTAACTAGATAGTTAATGAGAAATCACGATTTTACAGTTCCAACCGAGCCTTGCATAGATGTCATAACTCATGTGCAATCATTGAAGCAGGCTTATCAGGTAGAAAAATTCCAGGAATAACATAAGTTTTCTTTATATTTTACTAATTTTGCTTTCATTTTTTAATAACCCAAATTTAATTCAACATAATGTTGACGAATATTTTCTTTGTATTAATTTTCAATGGATGAACCTTACAAAATTGCACATTGTCACAATTTTTTTCCCATCTTATCTGTTGTATGACTTTCAAATATTCTAACCCAAAATAAAAAAAAAGGTAAATGGATCTCAGTTTTAAGCTAAATTGGAAAATGAAATATTTTCTTTTGATGAGGGTGATAAATTATCGAAACACACTCAACAAAAGGCAGTTAATTTTTTATACAACACTGAATGCTTTTTAGCTATCGATTGAACACGAACGCCATTGTTACCAATCTGTTGTCTCTTGACAGAATGAAAAAAAAAACTTATTTCCGGAATTGATCGGTGACGGAATGTGATAAGTTTCAGTGTTCGGTTTTGTTCGGGATATGAGTGTGATAATGAAAAACATAACGCATATTGTGTTTCCTGTCATCGGTAAGCTAGATGTTGAAGTGTTTAATGGAGAAAATTGAAAAACAGCTATTGAGGAATCAAATATCAATAATTTTGCTTGAAGTTTAAAAGTTAATATAAATTCAGTGTGAGATTCTATCATGAACAAAAGACGGGTAGTAAGTAAATAAGCCAAACAATTATTGATTAATTTAATAAAAGCATTGCTGTTATGAGTTGTCAGATTATCGATTCAAATTCATTTGCAATTTAAAAAAATAACTAAGTTGAGGTTTAAATTGGAGAATCAATTCTATTTTATTCTTGATTGTCACTCAAAATTTGGTTTAAAACCTTACTTGTAGACTTCCAGAGGGCTGATGCTTTTCCTTTCGTCCATTTTCATTAAAAACTGGATGAATAATGATCAACATTTATTGTTTAGTTTAGTCCTAAAAATCATGACTCTTAACGGCTTTGCTTTGCTGTATGGATATGTTCCGTTACAGAGTCATGAGTCCATCCTATATGCAAACAGGCAATTTTCCACAATCGTGTTCAATATTTCATTTACCACTGTTACGGTTTTGCTGAACATATCGCGAACTTATCTTCAATTTTTAGACCTCGTTTGTGATAAAAAAAAAGAAATTGAAAGTAGTAATTATATTGTTTTCAATTTTTTAAACATATAAACATGCTTCCCCCACATTCAGAGCGAATTTTTAAAATTCGGCGGAAATTGACAAAGTTTGTGCTTCCTGTCTTGCTCCCTCACGCTTTACAATTGCAATATGGGAAGATAAAGTTTGTATATGCAACTTTAGAGGTCAACCTGCTGCAGTTGATACAGAGAGGACTTAACTGTCTTCCGATTCTGTTTTCTCATGTCATATTTAATTTAATAATGAATAAAATAAAATTTGTATAATGAATAATGTTGTTTCTATTGTTTTAATGGTGTGACTGTGACTTTGGTACAATGGGTCAGAATGTCAGCATCTCTACCTATTATTCTTTCATTCAAATGCTGATGCCTTCATGGATAGGGATTATTACAGTCAATTAAACATAACGGGTAATACACAAACAGTTGAAATTAAAAATAGTAACAGTGTTACAAATGTTAGTAAATATTTAGCTGTCACTTTTCTAAGGGATTAGAATCAAATATTCAAATGAATTGCAATTGTGGGAAAATTTTTTTAATGAGGAAAAAATTCAGTTTTAACATTTCTAAATAGAATTTGAAATACAATTGTCAAAATTCATATTTAATCCTTGTTCAAAATATGTATTCAACTGTAGATATTCAATTTGCTCAAATTAAACAAAAATATTAACTGAATCTTTAATTAAAGGACCAACAAATGCACGTAATTAAAAACATGCTTGATAATCAAAATGAATTTGTAATTTTACCTACTGGATTTGGAAAGAGTTTATGTTTTGCATTGCCAGGTTTGTTATTGGATGAGGTGAGAAATATTTGGTCGACTCTCTCTCTCTCTCTCTCTCTCTCTCTCTCTCTCTCTCTCTCTCACACACACACACACACATACACACACACACACACACACACACACACACATATATATATATTCGTAAGAATATTAGACTATTGGCTAAATTTTTTGTGCATTAAATTTAAGAACAATATTGATATAAAAAATTAGAAGGATACATATCTTATTTATTTTATTCTTTTCAATTTAAGCTACACTGAACTAATGTGTCACACATATTATATTTTTTAAAAATATTAGACTACTGGCTAAATTGTGTGTGTTAAATTTAGGAACAATATTAATTTAAAAAATAGTAGGATACATATCCATTTTATTCTTTTCAATTTTAGTTACACCCAACTAATGTGCCACACATATCTGTTGCTGTTACTCCTTTGAGAAGTTTAATGATTGATCAGGTATCTTCTTGGACAGAAAGAGGACTAAAATGTGTAGCTTTAGAAAGAAAGGAAGATTCAAATATAGAAAATTTTTCAGGTGGGAATATGTTTAAATTATTTGATGATATTTTTTCTTATCTTGTAAATGAACTGACACAACTTTTAATAACTAAACTCTTTTTTTCAGACGACCATAACATACCATTGTAGTTAATTTTTTTATATGGTAAAACATTATTTTTTTCAGAAATTTGTAATGGGCACTTCAATTTAGTTTTTGCTCCACCAGAGGGACTGGTTACAGAAAAAGGAAAAGAACTGCAAAGAAGTAAACCATACAAGAAAAGACTAAGCATGCTTGTTTTTGATGAAGCTTACTGCATTGTGGAATGGTAATAAATATGGCTTTCTAGTAAATGGATATTAAAAAGTTTGAAAGAAAACATTAAAATAATAAGACAATACTTTATGAATATATAATGTGAGGTTTTATAGAGACCAGTTCCCTTACATAATGTGATGTTTGTTTTTGTTTTGTTATATATATATATATATATATATATATATATATATATATATATATATATATATATATATATATATATATATATATATATATATATATATAGGGGAGAGGATTTTAGGCCTGTTTATAAAGAAGTATCAGTGCTGAGAAGTTTTAATAGTAATGTGCCTATTTAAGCTTTAACAGCATTATGTACACAAGGCATTATGGACAGTATAATTAGTACTCTACTTTTGTCAAATCAAGGAGTGCAAACAGAAGCAGTTGTTCCAGTTGTTCCAGAAAGATAAATTAACCCAATTTCATAACCATAACTGTAATTTTAAATATTTTTTAGAATTAAAACAAACTATCAAAATTGCAGATCAATAAATAAATTGATGTAATTTTTAAATAAAAGATAAAATTTGTTATTTACAATATACAGAAAAAATACTATACACACATTATAATAAAAATTATAGATTTATATCATAAACAGTAAAAACTGGAACTCTAATTAAATTGTTATAAGCGGAAAAAAGCAATCACTTATGCAATGAAAAGCACATACACACACACATACTGTAAGAAAAATCAACTCTTGTTTTTATTGTGGATTCCTAAGAATAAAGAATCAGCACAATGTTTTGCAGACCAAACATCAAATTGAAGATAAAGCGAGTAAAACTAATAGATGCTTATGAAAAACCAACGCAGACAAGCTCCAAAATCAATTATATATTGCAGGTAAAATAAAGCATGAATAATAATAAATATTTCCATCATAAATTTTTAGAATAAGTATACTTATCACATCATTGTTTATATTATTCTATATCAGTCAGTTGGAACAGAAGTTTGTTTTAAATTTCTATTCTTATTTTTTAAATTTCTTAATTAAATGATACTGTCGATTGTAAAGATAAACTTTTTTATTTCAAATCTATGAATATTGCCAGTGACATATATGGATATATCATGTCGAGACTAGGTGATTTCCATGGCTGCCAAATATTCGAGATTCTAACATGAGAACAGTTGATGTATACCATAGATCTTATACATCTGAAGATCAAGTCAGGGTGACAAAAGAATTTAAAAAGGAAGACAGTGTCATTAGGTGTGTGATAGCTACAATAGTTTAAGAATGGGTGTACAGGTTCCTGATATACGATATGTTTTCCACTGGGGCTGTAGTGAAAGCTCACTTTCATACTGGCAGGAAATTGGAAGATGTAGCAGGGATTGTAAAAGTTGGACATGCTTCCTGTATTTATATCCTGTTGCACTAGACAAAAAATTATTTCAATTTGTAAAAACACACAATGCCTTAGGATTTAACTGTTGGAGCATCTCACTGTAACTGGAATGAATTTATGTAGAATTAAAGAATTGACGGAAAGAGAAATCTGTACAAAAAATTGTTACAATTGCAAGTGTAAATATTGTATCTGTTGTTCTAGATGTATTGAATCTTGTTTATGTTACAAAAAATGAAATAAAAATATATGTATGACTAAACCTCGTATTTTGAATGTTTTACTTTTAACTATTCTATATTCTATGGTAATATGTTTCTTAGTCTGTCTAATTTTCTGGAATACTTTTTCAACCTGTTTCTTAGTTGGTGTGGATTTTTAATTCTTTGAGCAAAATGAAACTCTGGGTAAATAGAATGTCCTCCCTCAGGTATAATTTCAAAAAGTCTGTCATCAATGTACTCTTCAACAAATTTATATATATTTTGGTGGTAGTTCTTTTTTGAACCAGATTGCTTTTTGGCATACGTTCTAGCTACTTGGCTTTGGTCAACTTTTTCAAGGTCATTCCCAAGGGTGCCAACTAGCTGATTTGCTCTTTCAAATTTTTAAATGTTGCAATGGCCTTTACCACTTTTCAAATTGTCTGAAGAAAAATAAAAGATAAAAAAGGTAAAATGATAGGTTTAGATTCTTCATTTTAAAATGTAATTATAGATAACACTAAAACACTAAAAATTCAGTACGGATGAATGATGAATGAAAGCTCATATATTTTACAATCAAACACTTGAAGAAATATGAAACTGTACGTACTTAAAAGTTAGAAGATAAATAATATCCACACCTTTAAAATCTTTATTTAAAAACTCATTGATCAAATCCATTGCAATATTGTGGCCTTTCTTCCCTTGTAAGTTTGCTGTTCTGTTCCAGATTAGCTCATTACGAAGTCTTTGTGGAGGTCAACCTTGAACGTCTGAGAACAAAAGGTCAGACTAATAATAAAATATGGTTACATGTAAAAAGAAATTAAGCATCATTGTTGTTTTCATGCAACATGTAGTGATTCGAAATTTGGACCTTCTATAAGGCTAAATTTATATATTTGAATATAATAAGTCTAAAATATAAAATAAAATTTAAAATTGTTTGAAAATATACACTGAAAATATCCTTAGCTGTGTCTATATAACTAATTTTGATTTGCATTACTTGCACATTTCAAAAAAACATTTCATAATAATTGACACAAGTGGCCAAAAAATGATAAAAAAATAAGATTACCTGCAAGAAGTTTGTGTCCTAGAATCAAATATTTGTTATGGTTTTTGTCTTAAAATTGAGCAATATCTGTTCGCCAATGATCGACCATGGCAGGTCCATCATTTTCTCTGATAACATTTCTGTAAGCTAGATCTTGAAGACCTCTCTGAAACAATGCACAGGAATATTGATATACATAATCTTCTTTAACTTGTTTGAGTTTGTGATTTGTACATACTTCACAAAACCATTTTGGCCCTGAAATAACCAGATTTTACAAATCTCATTAAAGAAAAACTGAAAAAGAAAAACTTTAATGTTTTTCATTTTTGTTAAGTATGTTATGGATTGATTTAAAGACGTAATTTCTCAGACTACCAAGGTAGACAAAATGATACTACATATGCCTATTCTATTAGATCATATTGCAAGATTTATGTTCACAAGTTTGATTATGCAGTGGTGTTTATAACATTAAATTGTTTTGTTATTAAAAATGTGTCTACTTTATAGGTGTTTAATCCAAGCACATAGTACCAACTTTTAACATTAAATGTTCTGAATTCCTTTATAACATCCACATTAAGCATAATATCTATAAAGCTCTTCACAATTTAATCTGAATCCTTCATACATACCAATAATAACTTTTAACTGAAGGCATTTCAAATGGTACACCTTGCCTCTTAAACAGTTTGAACCCTTGCAGCACCTGATAGATTCTTCTGACGACTGGTATTTGGCATATGTGCAGTAAAGACATCTAAGTGTAGATTTGCATGTCTCACTTCACCACCAATCTAGATTTGGAATTTCTGTCAGTTCTACACAACCTAAGCGAAACCATCTCCCATTTGGACACAACTGGTTTGAACATTTTATCATGCAATCCCCCATATTTGAAAATTTAAATACTTCTTTTATATCACAAATTAATTATAACTCATATTGCACAGCAAAGAGAGCAAAGTTGAATTTTAACATATTGAAATTAGATAATTCCTTTTTATTCTACAACTCCGTATATGTATAATTCATATCCATGATTTTGTACATATTTAAAAAGCAAGGTTTCAATTTTCACTTAACATCTTTACAGTAACAGAACTCAAAATATTCTGATTTATCATTATCGAGATCTTCTTCTGGGTCATCAGAGTCTAAAACTTGATATATGTCATCCAGTGGAACCTTGTGCCAAACAGCGCTAAATACTTCCTCTGGAACTTCAGACAAGTAGTCATGTAGCTTTTTATCAGGTGCGATAACACCAGATAATGATTTTTTTGTTATCCCACAAATCTGCATAGCTAATAAAATGACAAGTCCTTCAGTAGAAAACTCTAGAAGATCAACAGTATGATTGAAGCAGTTTCCTAATGACTTTGTCACACTTCGGTGGTCAAAATTATTTCTGATGTGAAAGAGAGTTACCCGATCAGCCCCACTGCTAGCACTATACATGTCATCAAATAGATCCTGTAGTTAAAAATAATAATATATGTAATAATAATAACCTGTATTAAAATGTCTTGCTGCATTAGATCAAACTCAATTTATATTCAAACGTTTATCTAATATGAACTAATGAAATGCTGTTTAATATGTAATTACTTTAAAAAATGGAACAAAGATAAATATATAATAATGATGAAAGTAATGAACTCAAATCTTCTGCATGTTTTATGGGTTGCCTAGCGGTAATATATATATATATTATATGATTAAACATATTGATTGTGTTGGCATATTTTATATCATGTTAATGCTATAACAGTACCTGCAAAATAATGCATCTTTTGTAAAACTTGTGGAACAGGTTCAAGAGATTCCAGCCTTCCTTCTTTGTGGCAGATGCAGCTCTTGCAACTTTAGCATCTCTCATTCTTTCAACAGAGAGACCATCTCTATGACACAATACTGGTAAAAACTGGTTTTCTCCTAACTCCTATGTACATGTGTAATTTGTTTTTATAATGCTTATTACACCTGCTGTTGTTGATGGCCAAGTTTATCTAGAAATAAAATATAAATGTAAAATTAAAAAATACAATATGTGAAGTGTACATTCATTTATCCTATTATTAAACAACTAAGAGCAATGATAGATGTTTTTGTATTTGTGGTTTGCTGATGATTTTTAATGTGAAGGTACTGAAACTAACAAACAAAATTTTCTAATATATAGTATTATTATTTACTTACTATTCTTGGGCGTTTTGAAGATTATTCTCAGTAATCATGGGGTATGTGTTGGTTCACTTCACAATCAGCAAATATTTGGAGGTACTTTTTCAATATCCTCGTAACAATTTCTATCAAACGAGCCCTTAGTTTTTCATAATAATCCTGCCCTGGCAAAAATAGGTGGAGAGATATGGTGGTAGCTTGTCTGGTATCTTGTTCTGACAAGTGTATGAACCAAATCCGATTGCGACATGCAAATGCAAGTGCCCAAAGATGGAGTTTATTCTGTTTATCTGATGTCTGGTGTCTTACATGAGACAAGACATGTACATTATCCCAGACAAAACAATAGCCTGGATCTGAAAACATAATAAGTGTATGAATTGAAATAATATAAATAAAATGACAAGAGTGTAATTACTCAATACCTAGCAGAATGCAAATTCCTAAAATTTTAAAAATAATAAAATAAAATAATAATAAATTAAAAAAAAACCAAATGTTTAGTTTCATTAGAAATACACATGTATAATGTATATTGCATGTTTGAAATGTAGAAGGAAATATAGAACACTTATAAGCAAAAAAATTATTGCTAATGTATTTAAAAAAGTGCAAGTTTAGTTTTTAAATCAAATACACTTCAATTTTTTTTTTCAAAAAATACTAACGCTTTTCAACTTACTGCTGTGTGTCTTCTGCAAGGGTGTCACTGTCACAAGCTGGTATGGTGACATCAAGATCTTCAGTTCCATTATTCCCTGAAAAAAACTGTCCCATAATTCTTCAGGCATATTCAATCATCTTCCTCGTCAAAGAACAACTGAACTCTCACCTGTCCTCTATTCTGATATGGCACCACTTCATTCTTAAAAAAAAAAATAAAAAATCAAAATAGATACAACCCAAAGTACATTACAAAGTAATTAATTGCCTTTACTTAAAGCTATTAGCAGAAAAGAAATAAAGGTTTATTAAACACATATTTGAAAATAAAATTTTGGATAATACTTACTTGTATTTCCTTTTGCCATAACCCTGTTCTTAACCAGCCAACAGATGCAACTCCTCCTTTTACTCCTTAACTTATTCCAAGATGATTAAAAAACAGGAATAACTGAAGAAAAAAATCCAAAACTAAGTCCAGATATATATCTTCACTTCTGTGGTGTTTTAAAAAGAATAAAGTTATATATTGTATTTTTAAATTCAACATAAAAAACTTTAAATAAAAAGAAATCTGATAATAAAAACCTAAGTTGTCTTATGGTGATCAGCTTTTTTTTTGAATTTTAATTCCGTGGTAACTTTTTTCATAATCTCTCAATTTTCTGCTGTGTATTGTGTATAAATATATAAAACAAATACCATTTAAATTTTGATGTGCCAGATGTGCACAATTCGGAAATTAATTCCTCATCAGTGACACTAAGACAGAAAAGTTTGATAGATAAAAACATAAGCCAAACAGTTGAAAATAATGACTCTGAAGTTCCAAAATTATATATCTAATATCTAATTCATATAACAATTCAAATAATTCAAACTAGAATCCTTTAACCAGTGATATATCAGGTAATCTAGAATTTATCTTTTACAACTTTATAAATTATAGCATTAAATACTTAAGAAATACTTAAAGTTTAAAATTGTACTGGAGCACTTACAATTTCAAAAGTATTTCCTCATTCAATTTCTTTGTTACAGCCCCAGCCTTTGCATGATTCAAAAGAGGAATGTGTGCCCGTACTTCTCTCATGAAAAATCTTGAAAGGTCTCTTGTGAAAGGCGAGATGAAAGCTGCCTTACCCCGAAATGTAACTTCTTACTTCTGCCCTTGATTCCATCTTGACAATTTTATTCAATGCTTTTCTTGCAACAAGAATTTTTAATAAACTATGAAATACAGTTAAATATTTGATATTTTTGATGGCTGTCAGAGCGTGGTTTTTCCATCCTGTTACTATTTTCCCTTTCTTCCTAAATTGCCTTGGAGAAAAAGGGCTGGTTCCAATATCTCTCACTCTCTTTATTTTTCTTGGTGTCTAAAACCAACATAATATAAATAAATAACTTCTTAACCCCTTTCTTGAATTTAAACAGAATAACAAAGTGTGTATATATTTATTGTGAAAGAGAGTAAAGGTAATAAATCTTTTAGTTTAATCTAGTTTTGATTTTAATCTATAGTGATGAGGCTTAAATATTGCAAGATCAAAATTTATAAATAATAAATTACAATGATAGTACAATTTACATCCAGTCCTGCTTATAATCTTTAACTTAATCAAACGATAATTTCTGCAAAAAATAAATAAATAAATAAAATAAAAAAAATAAATAAAAACGTCTTTAGAGATTTAAACTTAGAATTATTTTTGCCATCAAAAGAAAAAATTTCAAATTCCATCAAGAAAAAATTCTGTTAAATAAAATAGAGAACAAAAATAATCTTTGAATCCTTTAAGCTCAAAATTAAAAATAATAATAACATTAACAATGATAATTTTTTCTTTAATTTGAAACAAATAAAATGACATATACTCACTTTTACAGGTGTCTTTTGATCAAGTTTTCTTTTGTTTGAATTTGAGCCATATCCCCTTGCAAAAAAATCTTCATACTTTGTACTAATATGCATTTGTTCAGAAGATTGTAGCATAAATGACATAAAAAGCTACTATTTAAATCTAAATATTTAAGTGTTATATCAAATTTCACATAATATTATATATTGATCAACCTTGAATATTTGCATGTAATGAGAATCTTCTAAATCCTTTTAGTTTTTTTCAGAATGGTTGGTGCAATAAATGCACAGTTACATCTTTCAGTTTCAGTGTTAAAGTGCACAAATATTGTCTGCTGTACATTATGAGAAAGTGACCTCTTAATTTGAATATGCAAAACGTCATAAAAAATTCTAACCAATCAACGAACAGAAAAAATCATAACTCTTATTTTAAAAGATGGCCGTACACGATTGTATTAGGTGTATTATATACTATGAAATATGGATTGATTATTGGCAAAACGATGGATTTATGTCGTTTTTTTCATTCAGGATAGTCTTTATTCAAGATAGTGATTTTATAAGGTAAAGTAAAGTAGTTTGCGCTGAGAATGCGATAAGACGGAAAATTGACCTTATATCGTCCATCGTAGAAAATTGCTTGTATGCATATAGGATGGACTCATGACTTTGTAACAGCACAAAGTATGTAGTCACTATATCCCAACTTATACTGGACATATTTGACTTACCATAGTTCTTTGTTCCTTTCATTCTCAAAATTGACTTGCACGTGACGGGTGTAGCTAACTAGACAGGAGGTGCTTGCCCTTCCGAAGAACCCGGCCCCACTTCCTTGATGGAAGTTCACGTGTTTAACATATTTTGCCAGTTTGCAAAGTTTTTACTTTTTTTGGGATTGTGATATGGACAAGGACTGGTATGTTTGTTTTATTATTATGCTCATTATCTGCATTGCTTTTAAAGTTTATCTTTCTTTATTTTAATTTTTTTAACTCACCGACCTATTAATAATACTGAATACTATACGAAATCATTTCTGTTTTTTTTTCTTTTGCCGTAGTTTTACTAACATTTCTAGCATATCGATGTACTAGAATATGGTAGATATAGCGAAATGTCCTCTGAAACAAATTAATTAATCATTTTGATTGCCAAAAATCGCAGATTCAATTTGATCTTTGGCAGTAATAAAACAAAAAAGAGCATATTTACCTTTACTTAATAATCCATGACTTCTAACGTTCAGTAATTATTCTATGACTAAATTTTCTTATATGTTTATTTGCTTTTATGTTTTCTAAAAAGCAAATGACTTTTCGGTACGTTTTTTATTCAATTTTTATTCAACAAAATGATACATATTTTAACAAGGTTAATCTATCAATGAAATGACATATTCGAACAGCTTTCCTTTGTGTTGATAAATCTCGCTACAAAACATCAAATGTTTAGTAAAAAAAGCTATCGAAATAGCATATATAGAGTTGTCAAGAACAAATATATAATACAAATACCAGTTAAATTTTGATGTGCCAGATGTGCACATTTCGGAAATTGGTTTCTCATCGGTGACACTAAGACCGAAAAGTTTGATACATAAAAAATATAAGCCAAACAGTTGAAAATAATGAATCTAAAGTTTCAAAATTATATAAATTCAAATCCAGCTAAGGAATGCTTTGCATGAGGGAACAAACCTTAGTTTTAAATAAATTTCAAATTTTAGACGACTGAAAATTTTAATAAATTTTATATTTTCTGACTATGGATATCCTACTGAGTTATGGATACCCTCGGGGAGTTTTACTCCACCAGCAGCGGTACCCGCTTACAAACTTAACTGTGCATGCACTACCGAATAAATCTTGGTTATACAAAACGATATATACACTAACACACTTTTTATGTTGTATCTCAAGTTAGTTATTTTTTTAACATTTAACATTCAATGTTAAAAAAGTAAGTAAAATCTCTATTTGATTTTATGTTCTGTTTTATCATAACCTATCATGTTTTAACAAATCAAATTATTTACATACGCTTTTGTTGCTTGTTCAATTCAGCACCAGATTTTCACATACGTAATTTATCTATTTGTAGACAAAAATACCAACTATTTTTTTAAGATTGTAAAAACGATATTTTGAAGACAAAATATGCTATTAAGATAAAAAATTGTGTGTGAAAAAGCGATGTTGAAACAAGTTTAAGCAAAAAATATAAAGGAAAGTTGATAGGCTCATTTGTTTCTCATAATAGACACTAAACCTAAAATTTGACAGAACTGACAGTAAAATTAGAAAAGGAGTGAAATGCAATATCTTACTGTTTTTTAAAGCCCCGTTGTTTGCAAGAATAAATAAACAAACTTTTCCTATTAAAGGTCTTGATATTTTACATATTGTCAATCGTGAACAGTACATATATCTAGAGATCAGAAAATAGCAGCAGACACAAATTTAGATATTTTAATTATCAATTAAGTAAGCTTGTAATAAATAACTTATAAATGTTTACATGATTTAATCGCTGTTTTCATTTCTTATTATGAATTTTCACTTTTCCAGATAATTGCCACAAGACGTAAAAGGCATCTTTACGATTTCTTGTGGCCTCTTTAAAGCCTTAAGATAAAATCTTTTGCAAATACATAAAAAATGTTTTTTTCCAAAAACTATTAACTTATAGAAAGCCGTGTATATGATAGTATTTAAGAAAATGGTAGACAATTCATTTGATATATAGTTTAAGGTGGAGAACTATCGTATCCTTAGGTAAGTAAAGCGTAGAAAGGTATTTGGCCTCTTGTTGTCAATTCTAGGCATCATGGCATGTTTCATGAGAAATATTACGTTATAACATTCCTTTAACCTTAAAGGTTATCCTGCAAAAAATTAAAACGATAAATGACATGTCGGAGGTAACAAATGCTGAAGATGTGAATAGATACAATGATGATGATGATGATGACGACAATAATGATGACGTAAATAAGTCATCTGAGATTTTGAAATCCTAGTCCCCAAAGTTACTTTGTTTCGGTTGTTGTATTTGGATTTGATTTTGTATTGGCAGTTAGTTTGTTGTTTTTCTGGCAATGGAATTTAATTATTACTCATATGTTTTAATTCATTTTTAAAATTATTACTCATTTGTTTTAATTGGAAAATTAAACGAAATTTATTGAAGTTTGATTTCAATTCCATGGTAATTAGGGGTTACGTGAGATGATGCATGCGTGTCCAGATCAGTGTTTGACTCAGCAGTTACCACGGGTGGTGTGGGCGGGCACGTAACCCCTTATTGCCATGTGTTATCATGGAATTGAAATCAAACTTCAATAAATTTCGTTTAATTTTCCAATTCCATTTCATTACACATGGTAATGAGGGATCATGAAGATTGTTAGAGCCTGCTGAGTCAGTTGCGCAATATTGAACATATTTAAAAACCATATCTTATTATTATGTACAATATTTACATTTATTTACATATACATATTACTTTTGCATTCGATTTAGAATAGCCTGTGAAAACTGTGTATCAACTGTAACAAGTTTTTTGTAATATTTTTGAAAAGTCGAATTATTTGTCCATCCAGCACACCGCATAACAGTTGCACATTCGATGCAGATGTAGTTGATGCAGACCGAATACTGTGTGGCTTAAAAATATTTATATCTACACCTGCTAATTTTAAAACAGTTTTTATCCATCTAGAAATAGTATCTTTTGAAACTCTTTTGTACGGCATCGCAAAACTAATAAACAAAGACTTTTCGTTACTGCGAACCTGCGCAGTATTTTTTAAGTAAGCTTCCGATAACTCAATCACACATACGTTGGTATTAGGTTCATATTTTTGTATAGCGATTTCGTGTAAATGTGTGCCCGGTCTTGAATGTTTTAATAAATTACCTATTCTAATTTTTACCACATTGTCAATAAATTCTATATTTTTTATGCTCATGAGATGCAGTGACTGTACTCGTTGACCCGAGAGCAAACCTAACAAAACTGTAACCTTGTAAGTTAGTTGTTTTAAAGTAACATCGATTGACGGCATATTTGCCAAAAATGATAAAAAAAAATTTCCTCATCCCATGTTACATTATAGCGTGATAGAGTCGGTTTTAATAAAAACACACCGCGCATAAATCGTTTCACTTACGTATGATGACCAATAGAACCTGTATCTGTAAATATTACAGTTGATAATGCTGATCTAGCAGTATTAAGCGCACTTTAACCTAGACCATTATGAAACACGTCAGCTAAATAATCTAAAACTAATGTTATAGATGGTGAAATGAGATCACAATTCCGTTTAATACAAAACCGCATCCATCTCTGGAGAAAAGTCCAATATTGCTCCGTCCTCCTGAATCTTTTTCAAGACCATGCCTATCAAACTAAATGGAGGAAACATATAATTATAATAAGAACCCAAATACTGTTGAAACGCATCTACAGCTATTGCATTTGGATCAGGCCTCCAGGAAACATACGGCGAGATCTGATAATTCAGTCTGGAAGCGAAAAGGTCAATATTAGGTTTTTTAAAATTGATATATTAACTTTTTAAATCTTTCTCTACAAAGTATCCATTCATTATCGCTTTCGCTTTGTCTTGATTCTCTGTCTGTCCTCGTATTTTCAGAACCAGGCAAATGAGCTGCAGATAACCATAAATTTTCTATGTTTTGCCCATAGCCATAACTGCCTTGTAATTTTGTTACAAATATATTTAGTACCCCTCTGTTTGTTTATGTAAGCGACAGCTGTTGTGTTATCAATAAGAAATATAACATGAGTGTCTTAAATGTCCCCACAGAATGATTTAATCGTCAAATAAGCTGCCAGAATTTCTAGATAATTGATATGATAGTCACTTTCTGATATATCCCAGACACCACCTGTGGATAATTGGCCACAAGTCCCTCCCCATCCTACACTGCTTGCGTCCGATGTAAGAGTAAGTGAAGGCGGGGTCAATGTTACTGAGTTTGCACTTTGTCTGATATTGTTTTTCCACCAATGAATATCCTGTAGACAGTTTGATGAAATTTCCAGAACCGCGTCATAATCTCCTTTTGATCGTTTAAGTTCATTATTTTTCTGAATTTCAGGTTGTTTTGTAAAACAACGCTGCATGGGGAACTGCCGGTTCAAGTGCGACAAATGAAAGAAAACAAACATACCAGTCCTTGTCCATATCACAATCCAAAAAACAAAGTAAAAACTTTGCAAACTGGCAAAATATGATATACACGTGAACTTCCATCAAGGAAGTGAGGCCGGGTGCTCCGGAAGGGTAAGCACCTCCTGTCTAGCTAGCTACACCCGTCACGTGCAAGTCAATTTTGAGAATGAAAGAAACAAAGAACTATGGTAAGTAAAATACATCCAGTATAAGTTGGGATATAGAGACTACATACTTTGTGATGACGGCCATAAAACTTTTTAAGGGCCCTGATTAGCCTAGGATTGCAATATCCTTGTGTCAACAATTTAATTGTAAGTAATTTGCTTCGTTGCAGAAAGTCATCATAGTGGGAACAAGCTCTACCGTACCGTATTAACTTTGAAACATATACACCACGCGCAGAAGAAGCAGGGATATTACTACAAAGAAACGGAAAGTTGACAATAGAAAAATTGAAGTCATCACGTTTGTCGTATAGGCTTAGATGTAACCTTTCGTGGGTGTCATAATTGAGGTATAAGTCCAAATATGAAGCAGAACATGGAGAATATGTCGTGTCTTTTATTTCAATTTACTTGGATAGATGGCATTCACATATTCTCCAAATTTGTGATTATTTAGAGATAGAACGTCATCTATATATCTGTATGTGTAGTTGAATGATTTAGCGACAGTCTTTTCTCCAGATTTGACAAGGTTCTGTAAAAATTCTGATTCATATGAATAAAGAAACAAATCAGCAAGCAAAGGTGCACAGTTTGTTGAAAGATAATATTGCCAAACACAACAAATATGTTGTCTATCAAAAACTCTTACATGTGTTGATGGTATCTTCAGTATATTTTTTTCGGTCTGTATGGTGTTTTACAAAATAACTAGAATCGCTGTTGAGCACTAAATATTTATATCTTGGTTTACCGTTTTTGTAAAAGAATGAAAAGTAAATGATCTGTTTTAGACGTTCTTTCAATTTAGCATGAGGGATAGTGGTGTAAAGGGTAGAAAATCAAAAGTTTTTACACTTTTTACCGAAGATACAGTATTAGAAACAAAATGGTCAATTAGTTCTTCGGAATTTTTGAGAATCCACATTTGGTTGATGCCAGATGTAGAATAGACTTTATCTAAATACTTCTGAAGGCCATCGTTGACGACTGTCAAAATTTGTGTTAGAATTACTGATAATGATTTAGTAGTACATTTAGAGGAACCTGCTATATATCTTTTTTTGTATGGATTTTTTTGAAGTTTTGAAATCCAATACAACCAATTAATTCGGAAAATTCACGAATCGTACATAAATCTTTATTACAAAGTTTTTCACACAATCGTACAATTTTTTTTCCCTTTTTCAGGCGTAACACTAACTGTCATATTCTCTGAATTCAAATTTAAACCGAGGAAAGTAATTATCTTTGTAGGAGTCAAAACAGATTTTGATGGATGTACTGTGAAACCTAATTTATCCATTTATATACAGTCTGAGTAATGTTATCTTTGCAACTACTGTGGGGACTCCCTTGAATCAATGAATCGTGAATATAACCAATTATAATAACAAAGCGTTTTCTGAGATGCGAGAACACACATTTCAAAACTTTAGTAAATACCTTAGGGGCACTAGCTAAACCAATTGGTAAACAAGTAAATCTGTAAATATGGTATTTCCATCTGAATGATAAATATTTTCTATTCACTTTCTTTCACAGGAATGCTATAATAGGCATCTTTAAGATCTACCGATCAAAAATAACAATGGGGGTCATCAGATTTATCGCTGATTTCAAAGTATCTATTTTAAGTAGTAATTTTCTACAAATTTTTTTAAGGTTTTCAAATTTAGTATGACCCGGAGCGTGCCGTCTTTTTTCTCCCTGGTGAAAATATTTGACAGAAAACCTTCACTATTATTTTTGTGTTGTTCAATTATGTTTTTTGAAACAAACAATAATATTTCGCTGTCTATTTTACTTATTTCCTCAGCAGTGAAATGTATTTGATTGGGAACCCTGCATTGTATAGGGCGTTCATGAAATTCAATACTTAAACCAGATATAGTTTTTAATATCCACCTGTCAGTTGTTACATGTCGCCAGTTTGACAAATGATATGCAGTTTTTCCTGCTTGAAAATTTTCTGGTGTATTAGATAGCACTAGCAAATTAATTATTGAATCTTAGTTAGAAAGTTTTAGTTCCGGTCTCACCTCAGTTGCTATCTGTTCCACTTGGACTTGGGACTTTTCCCTTAAAAACGCTTCCCTGGGGACGATTTTTGTTGTGTCGATCTTTGATAAATATTCCATTCTTGACTTGACCAGAACTATTGGATTGGTGATATTTTTGGGAAGTCGTGTCTTCGGCATATTTTTTCCTCTTATATGGATCGAAATGCCTGTTGTTTCCTTGATTTCTTTTATTGTTTTAGGCAGATCTTCAGCCAAAAGATGACTAGTGACTTTCCTGTCTGAGTTGCAAAGTTTTCTGTACGGTTTAGCTAAACACCAACGAAACCCATTTTTCTGTAATTAGTAAGCTCAGATGATAAAACGCCTAAGAATCTGAGAGCAGCGGTACCGATTCTGACCATTTCCACAGTGTTGAGCGTCTTCTTTTCCTTTTTTGACGCGATCAACGTGTTGGTTAGCTGTGTTAATGCTACAATTCCTTTTACCAACATATTTTGAATTTTTTTGTAATTCTATGTGACCTCATACGTGAGGTACCTTCAGCCCATATCTCTGACTTTACTTTTGGGGTGGTCAGGTTAAGGCAGTTTTTTGGTTTGTTATATTTATTTCTTGTCTCCCTAATTTTGGAGACTTGCACACTTGACCGTACCGAAGCGTTAATGGTCTCAGCCAAAGTACTATCTATCTCGTCACTTGTTTTGTCCTCACTGTCATAAAACTCCTTATCTTCATTCAAAAGTTTGTTTAATTCTTCGGAAGTATTTTCAACTTCCTCCTCTAATTCTGGATCATTCAGGCTGTCTAAAAGTGCGTCAAAACCGTCTGAAGACGCTGCTGCAGTTGGGTTCTTATCATGCGATCTATCTTCAGAGCCGCACGACTTCTTAGGTACATGCGCGAGATAATTTTCCTCGCATGACCACTCGGCTGATGCAGTCTCTTTAACTGTTTTATTATCACTAACCTTAAAGTCGTGAAGTGTTTGAACCAGTTGGACTTGTGTTTTTGTTTGAAGTATAGTTGAAGCATTTCCTGGGATGATATTCTTTCTTGCGATGTCCCAAGTACAGGTTGCACGTCTGCATGTACTCTTTCATCATCACATTCATTTTTGTTTGCCAATTGTGGCTAGATATTATTTTTTCAAATATATTATCACACTCATCGTCTGACGACATATTGTGTGTTATCAAGGTAATAAAACTGTAATGTGTTGCAAACCACAAAGAGCAATAAATGCACCTTTGACACTTAGGCCCTGTGCATATATCCCAACCTGGAAAAATGATTGCACTTTTAACTTCCAGGAGGTAAGTTACTTGTCATATATTTTAAACACGTTAAAATGTGATTAGAAAAATCCTACAGTAAATCCATTAAAATATCCAAATATTTCTTAATAGCTATCGTAACACAACTTTACCATTCATTGGACACTAGCGTACTTATCTGGACACGCATGCGTCATCTTACGTGACCCCTCATTACCATGTGTAATGAAATGGAATTTATTTTTAAAGTAAACCACTATATGCTGCCTTAATTCAATATGATATTTTTAACCTCTACGCATATTTATAAAACAATAAAATGTTGCTATCTCCGTCCAGTGGACCGTCCAACTTACAACTTCCAACTTCAAAACTTATTTATGGCCAACTCATCAATGGCGTAAGGTCCAGACGGTCGCAATTATAAAACACGTTTTTTTTCTGTTAAAGTGCATAGAAAGACTAAAATTGAGATACAACGCTCGTTACAACGTAACAATTTGTATTAATTTAAGTCAATTCCGGACTTGTTTACGTTTTATGAATGTACGTGTTATGATGCCATATAAAAAAGGGTCAAATAAGGAAAAAATTAAAAATTAAGGCAAAATAATAAACAATAGGCAATTTATCCAATTAGATGAAAAACTAGATAAATAAATTAAAAACTTCACAATTTTTGCTTAAATCGCGTTCATCCTTAACTGCATGAAAAGTTGCAGTATTAAAGGAATGTTGGTATTATCTAACAATACAAAAGGATATCTGTTTATTATAAGGAATGTACAAACATGGTGATTTAAAATATATTTAACACAAATACCTGTGCACATATCAGAAAACCATTCCTCATCAGTAAAACTAGGGGCCGAAAAGTTTGATAGATAAAAAACATAAGTCAAAAAGTTGAAAATTTTGAATCTGAAGGTCCAAAAATTACGATTCCAAATCCAGCTACGAAATACTTTGCATAAATTAGTTTCCTCCATGTGTTGCAAGTTCCTGATTAGTTCCTTTGCTGTTTAACAGTCCCTGTTTTGCTTTTTTTTTTTTTTTTACAAAATTTAACGAACTTTTTAAACAACGATATTGTTGGAACAGTTATATAAATAAACTTATATGAAAACTTTCCAGATCATAGTAATATAAAACAATATTGATCATTGCATCCGGTTTTTCTTTTTCAGAATTCTTGACTAAGGACAAGAATTAAAATAAAGACTTTTGACTATTTATAATAAAAAAGGAAAAAAAATATCAGTTACTTCATTTAATTACCTATTTAATTCGTACAGCGCACTCTCGATAAAGAAAAATTAACGGGGAATAAAATTATTTTTCTTAGTAACTAAAATTAGTTAAAAAGTAAACACGAAGTGCTGGTTATCAAAATGACCAAAGGCATAAGCGCTGGTTGGGAAATACATACGATTCGTTATCTTGTTTTATTATGAATATGATTCACAACATGTATTTAATTCGATAAAACTGTTTTAGGCTGTCCATAATTTTTTTTAATAGAACACTTAAAAGGGTCTTAAAAAGCACGTGATCTTTGAAACCAATTAAAGAATTATTTTTTAAAGCGTTGGTAATCCTTGATTGTTTCACATCCTGCTGCTTCATCACAACTTATACGAATTTGATCTTTTTCTGTTCAATCGTCGTCTTCATCATCAGAATTATAATCAATGACTGAATAAGTTGATTTCATAGAAAAAATTATTTATTTGTTAACTCAAATAACGTAAATTAACAATCGAAATGAAATAATCTATATCGTGGGAGTTCACGCACCCCTGATTCTATTGAGTTCAACATTGGTTACGCATGACTACAGGCTAGGAAGTTCACTTTTTCTATTAATTATATCTACTACTCATAAAAATATTGCAACACCCTATATATTGCACCCAAAGTCTTATTGTAAATATTGTTTGTAAAAGACATTATAAAAAAAGTGCGTGACAAAAAGGTATTTTTTTGGCATGTGTTTTATTTTAAAGCGAATTTTTCCCTTATATTGAAGTGAATATGACGTCACAGTTGGCGTTTTCTCTGCAATTTGGTTGAAAATATTTCTGCCTAAAATACCATTGCCAAATTTTTAGTAAGCCCAATAGAGTTTAAACAGTTTCACGCCTGGCTACACACATTAATGTTTCACCACGTACATTATAACAATTTAACCAAATCAATTCACGGGGTAGAATACTCCATCATTTTCAGCCATGGTTTTGAGACGATCTCTAACAGAGCAGCAACCTAATATGGCTGTTGGGATGCTGCAGGTATGCATGTCTTCACGTCGAGTTGCAGCAAGGTTTAGTTTCTTCTAGCACTATCTCGCGTTTGTTTCAGCGCTACAATGCCTCTAGTATGGTGCGAGATAGGCCAAGGTCGGGAAGACCAAAAAAGACAACACAACGTGAGAATAGGATTCTGGTAACACTGGTTTTACGGAACAGAACTTAAAAGAGATCTGAGAGCTGCTACTGGAACTGTTGTGTCAGATCAGACAGTCGAAAACCATTTACATGCTTCAAATTTAAAGTCTCGACGTCGTGCATTACGAGTTTTATTGACTCGCCATCATAAACAGCTTCGTTTAGCTTGGTGTAGACAGCACATCAGATGGAATAGGCACCAGAGGTCAACTGTGTATTTCTCAGATGAGTCTAGGTACAATCTTAAATTTAACGATAGTTGAATTAGGGTTTACCGTCGTCGCGGAGAACGCTTTGCTGATTGTACAGTCAATGAACATAATCGTTACGGAGGAGGTTCCGTCATGATACGGGCTGTTATACCTCTCAACAGACGTACACCGCTTTACATTATTGATGGTAATTTGACATCCCAGCGTAATGCGGATGAATTTCAAGACCGATTACTCTACGAACCTTGCACCAGCTGCCATATTACAAGATGAAAATGCCCGGCTCCATCGTGGACGTGTCGTGAAATAGTTAATCCAGCAAAAAAAACCACCAACAGGATGCCGTGGCCATCTTACTCACCGAATTTGAATCCAATTGAACATGTGTGGGTCTATTTGGGCCGTCGAATTTACAGGACCCCCCCCCCCCACACACACACACACACACACACACATACACACAAACTATCGCTAATTTGAAGAATCCGTTCGTACGAGAATGGCAGAATATCCCTCGTGCTTTCACTCGACGTTGTATTCAAAGCATGGATATGTCAAGCTTGTATAGATGCACGAGGTGGACATACACATTATTAAAGTTTGCATAATCGTTTTTGACCCCCCGACCAATGAATTGAATTTTTTAGATTTAATATCAATATTACAAAAAATTATTTTACATATTTTGATGTTGGTCTTTTGTTGTTATTTAACCTACAACATGTTACATCTTAAAATCACGCCTACTGTGTAACTACCAAATTTGTAAGCGATGCAATACTTTTTTCAGTATATATAACACAAATACCTGTTAGATTTTGATATACCATATGTGCACATTTCGGAAATTCATTCCTCATCAGTGACACTAATCTGATGAAAAATAACTCTTACAATTCCAGATACGGCAAAATTTCATTTTCTTTCAAATTTATATTTCAAAATAGCCAATAACTTAATATCCGAGAATTTATACAAAAGAAAAAATGTCTGGGATAATTTTTACTTTATTGTAAGCGTTCCGTATAAAGCGATCTCTTTATAAGTGAAGTGCGCTGTATTAAAGATAACTTTAAATACTATAATGCTTTTCTATCTCCACAATTTTTTTTCATTTATAAATCATCATGCATTATCATAAATTTACCATCAAATTATGTCAATTATATTATTTATGCAATAATTAGTCGTAAAACCTTGTCATGTTAAAAATATTTAACATGGATTTATATGCCAGCAAATAAGCAAACATTGATATGTTTAAACTGTTTAAAATTATTGCTTATGTTGCTTGTTTACATTGTTTTTTTTAAAAAAAAAAAAAAAAGGTCAGTATTGACAGAATTTTATTCTATTTGAAGACAACTGTAGATCATTATTAATGATTGTAACCAAAGCCGGTAGACATTGCACAATTTAAATCGTAAAATGTTTGGTAAAAATTGAGGTTTAAAGCTTACTGAAATGTGTTCACTGACTGTGACTGTCAAACACAAATCAAAACCAAAAGTAAAACTAGTAAATACGTGAGACATATCTGAAGTTCTCTTTTCATTTTATTGATGTGTATTCCTCAACAAAAGATTTCAGAATGTCAAAAGACCGAGAATCTTTTATATTCTTCATTAAAACTGTAGCCAAACTTTAAATTAAAGAGTTTAAAAACTACCTTACGGGACAACAAAGTGCCTCTAATATTGCCAATTATTTGTTGTGCTAAATTACATATCTTTTCCTCTCTTTACTTGCTTTTGTCCTGAAATTGCGATTCAAACAGACAATTTACGTTCAAAACTTCCAAAATGATTAGTTGGTGGAATGTCATTAATGTCGTATCAGTGATTTTTAGCCATTCTTTTCAATTTTTTAGCTCACCTGAGCTCAAAGTCCTCATATGAGCTATTAGTATCGTATCAATAGAGGCAGACCCTCCGTCGTCCGTCGTCCGTCCGTCCGTCTGTCCGTCCGTCAACAATTGTTTCAAACGACTTCTTCTCAGAAACTTCTGGTCACATTTTGTTCAAACTTGGTCAAAAGCATCTATAGAACATTGCCTTTTAGATTTGTGTTTTTTGGTTGCCATACTATAGTCATAATATTGACCTACATAGTTGAAAACCTAAAAAATCTTCTCCAAAACCACTTCACTGAGATAAAATCTGATGTGATATTTGACATCTAAAGCATCTTATATACCAAGTTTGTGAATTTCAATAATTTTTGTGAAAAATTAGGTTACGCGTTTTTGCGTTTATTTTGTATACATTGTAAATTGTGCATTTTTACCAAAATTACAATAATGAGTAAATTTAGGTGAATTCTTTTTCCAAACATCATTTTCTTATGTGAAGAAACATATGTTTGACAATTTTCACGAAATTCTGTAAAATACAAGTCGCTTTATCGACCTTTTTCATTTTCAATTCTAGCAACCCAAGGGTCGAGGGTTCAAATCCCAGTGAGGCCACTTTTTAATTTCTAAATTTTATGACTCACAATGGTGCATGGAAGAAATTTTATGAATTTTTACTTTTTAGGTTTCCATAGCTACCAAATGTAGGTCACATTGACTACATAGTTGAAATTCTAAATAAATCTTCTTCTCCAAAACCACTTCACTGAGATAAAATCTGATGTGATATTTGGCATTTAAAACATCTTATATACCAAGTTTGTGAATTTCAATAATTTTTTTTTTTTTTTTTTTTTTTTTTTTTTTTTTTTTTTTTGAAAAATTAGGTTACGCGTTCTTGCGTTTATTTTTTATACATTGTAAATGTACTTTTTTACCAAAATTTCAAAAATGAATCAATTTGGGAGAATTCTGTTTCCAAACATCATTTTCTTATGTGAAGAAACATGTGTTTGACAATTTTTTTTATGAAATTCTGTAAACTACAATCACTTTTTTCTACCTTTTTCATTTTGAATTCTAGCAACCCAAGCGTTGAGGGTTCAAATCAAAGTGAGGCCACTTTTTTATATATTTAATTTCTAAATTTTATTACTAACAATGGTGCATGGAGAAGATTTTATGCATTTTTACTTTTTAGTGTAATTATCATTTTTTGAAATACATGTGATACTGATATGTAGATATAGCAAAATCTTGAAATATTTTTGTTTATACAAAATCACTGTTATGTGACATAATTTAAACTAATTGAACAATTTTTTTATATAATTTGCAGTTGACTTTTACATTTTTTTTCTTTTTTTTATGTAAATATTTTAATTAGTCTTTAAAGTCTTAAATCCGGATCTGAAAATTGCTCATATGAGCTTTTGTTATGGATAGGCACTCTGCCATACATCCATCCATCCATCAAAAGACTTCTTTTCAGGCACTACTGGTCACATTTCCTTCATATTAGTCAATAGCATTTATATACCATTGCAATTCACATTTGTGTTTCTGGTTGCTATGGCTACCAAAAGTAGGTCACAGTGACATACATAGATAAAAACCAAAACAATAAAAAATAATGTCCAATGAAACCACTTCTATTGAGGCAATATGTTATGACTTACCAGGTGTTATCAAGACATACCAGTTACATTTAAACTCAGTTGAGCAAATAAGGGCCATCTTGGGCCTCTTGTTTGAAGGATAACTGATTTGCTCCGCTGTAGTGTACAGTTATAGCGAACCTTAACATACGAACTCTTGATGTGAACATACTAATATTTAATAATATTACAAAATATTGAAATTCAACTGGATAGGAAAGAACAGGAACGTAATAATAACGGCTATAACACACCCTTTAATGTAAATATTAATCGATAAATAACATTGTTTTGAAGATATTTGGAATAGAATAATTCTCATCTTTTTTAAGTGTTTATCTCAGCATTTTTATTCGCATTCAAGTTTCCATATTTAAAACAGGAAATTTTGCTTTTTATCTCTCTTTTGTAAACTAGGATAAAATCTTAATGTGATTACATGTTCTTTACAATATTAAACCGACAAGACACAATATATTTACCGGCAAAAGAAGATAAAAAGAGAAAAACGACACATTATTGGAACAAATGAATATATAATTTATTACACAATAGTATCAAACAATATGAAAAATTACACGAGTCGAGGTTCCTATGATTTCAGAGTTAAATTGTTTGGGTATATCTCGGAGCTTTCACCGACAGATCTTTCACATTTGGGTTTTTAAAAGGAGAACTATCAAGTCGACAAAAAGGTGTTATAATTTGTTTACCAAAGGGAGGAATATGTGAAAAATTTTAAAAATGGAGACTTTAAGCTTTTAAATGTCGTTTATAAAATGTCTTCTATTGTAAAAACTAGTGTTAATGAACTTTATTTGGAGGAAATTATTGAAAAAAGATCAAACGGGGTTCTTGTCAGGAAGGTATTCAAATACTGTGTTGATCTATGATATTATTCAATCCAACAAAAGAACAAAATATACCAGATCCATCATTGACGATTCCATTTATTGGTCCTAATTGGATAAAGTTTTTAACATTTTTAAAATTTTGGTTCTTCCGTCAGAAAGTGCATAAAACATTTGAAAAATAATATTAAGATCCACTATCCCCTTACTTATGTTTGCTTTGTGTCGAAATCTCGGCAGAGAAAATAAGAAATAATAATCACATATCTGTAATAAATATACATAATATAAAATTTAAAATATCTTTGTTTGCAGATGATAAATCTTTTACCTTAGATTGATCATTAAAAACTTTAAAAGAAACATTTTTCGTATATACAGACTTAAAATTAGTTTTGAGAAAACACAAAACATTCGATCAGTTGTAAAAATATGGCAGAAACTTGGTACCAAAACGAACTTGAATGTGGAATAACAAGATTTAACATAATAGGAATAACATTTAATGTTGATATATAAAAATGTGTGATTTGAATTTAATAAAACCATGACAAAAGTAAATAATCTTTAAACAAGGAAAAACGTTACTTGACTCCCATTGGTATCTGTATCAAAAACATTTTACTATCTCAATTCAATCGCTTGTTTATTTAATGTCAAAGAATAGTTAAATAATTGAAAAATTAAATAGATTTTTAAAAAAAACTTCTTTTCGAAATATCCAGTTATTTGGATTAAAAGGATTATTATGAACAAAAATTATGAAGAAAAGAGTTTAAAATATAATTCATCTTAATTTACCGCTGCTGGTGGAGTAAAACTCCCCGAGGGTATCCATATAGGCAGTACTTTTTGCTGTCAGAAAACGTACCATTTAGCAAAATTTTCAGTCGTCTAAAATTTGGAATTAATTTAAAACTAAGGTTTGTTCCCTCATGCACAGCATTCCTTAGCTGGATTTGGATTTATATAATTTTGAAACTTTAGATTCATTATTTTCAAATGTTTGGCTTATATTTTTATGTATCAGACTTTTCGATATTAGTGTCACTGATGAGGAATCAATTTCCGAAATGTGCACATCTGGCACATCAAAATTTAACTGGTAATTGTATTATATATTTACTACCCCTGAGCGGGTACCGCTGCTGGTGGAGTAAAACTCCCCGAGGGTATCCATAACTCAGTAGGCAGTACTTTTTGCTGTCAGAAAACGTACCATTTAGCAAAATTTTCAGTCGTCTAAAATTTGGAATTAATTTAAAACTAAGGTTTGTTCCCTCATGCACAGCATTCCTTAGCTGGATTTGGATTTATATAATTTTGAAACTTTAGATTCATTATTTTCAAATGTTTGGCTTATATTTTTAGTTATCAGACTTTTCGATATTAGTGTCACTGATGAGGAATCAATTTCCGAAATGTGCACATCTGGCACATCAAAATTTAACTGGTAATTGTATTATATATTTCAAGCTTTCAATACCACTTGGATTCGTAGACCTTTTCATAGTACAGGCAAATGGACTAGTATAATCAATTCTCATTAGACGGTTGTAGCTAGCTAGACAGGAGGTGCTTTCGCTTCTGGAGCACCGGCCTCACTGCTTTTATAGGCTTTACGTGTATAACTATATTTGCCAGATTTCAATTTTTTTTATTGTGATCTTGACAGGCACTATTATGATTTGTTATTCTAAGAATGTTTAAGGTTTAAGGTTTAAAAATGTTTTTATCTTACAGATGGTAAATAAATAAATTTGATAACTTGATGGGACCAGCGAAATGTTGTCTATGGTATATTTTAGATATAAAATTTGAAAAAAAAATCTGCATTAAATAAAAAACCTGTATCCAGAAAGCATTTTCTATTTAAATATACAAAACAAATACCTGTTAAATTTTGATGTGCACATTTCGGAAAATCATTCCTCATCAGTGACACTAGGGGACAAAAAGTTTGATATGTTAAAAAGATAAACCAAACAGTTGAACATTAATTGATTTAAAGTTCCAAAATTATACGATTCTAAATCAAACTAAGGAATGCTTTGCATAAGGCATCAAACTTTTATTTATTTTAAAAAATTAAGACGGCTGAAAATTTTGCTAAATGGTACATTTTCTGACAACACAACGTACTACCTACTGAGTTGTAGATACCCTCGGGGAGTTTAACCCCACAAGCAACGGTACCCTCTCAGAGGTAGTAAGTATATAACATAAATACCTTTTAGATTTTGATGTGCCAGATGTGCACAATGATATAATAACTAAAAACAATAACTTTCCCTCTTTTGACGAACTCGGTACTTATTTCCAGTGTAAATTAAACTTCATAATCTATTTATCTCTAGTAAATGCGATAAATCAAATGATAAAGCAAATTTATCCTAAAAACTGAAAAAGTATTTTAAAAACGAAAAAGTACAAAAGTACCATCTCAACTATTCCAAGTAACACTAAAACAGTTAAAAAATAAACGTGCATCGAAAGATATGTATAATATACTAAAATACAGCTCGTCAAATCGTCAAAACCTGTTTCAAGATTAAATGGGGCAACTTATTTTATGATTTAACAAAAAGAAACAGGAACAGTTTATATAAAAAACATCCTTAAACCTTTAGCTGGAACCAAGTTACAATGGTTCTAATATAGAATTTGTAACATAACAGTTTCATAACAGCTTAATACAAAGAAAACACACAACCACAGAAAAATATTTGTTTCATGTTGATTTAAATACACAAGTGATCCTCTAGTTTACATAGTAAAATCAAACTACTTTGCAAGCTTGCCCTCTGGAACCCTCAATGTAAGTGTGGCTGGCATATTTATAAGCGAAGCTTTAAAGAGGCTTTAGACGGGACGCGAATTGTCTCTATAATTTGAACAAAAAACAAAATAATAAAAAAGTGATCCGAGGATGTTAAAGTTATTAAATAACAATAAAAGTTTTATTATTAACTATAATCGTTATCTTCGAATTAGCTTGCCATCTAAAATGAGAAATGTCCAAAACTAAGAATGTTCACATAAAAATGGTCCTTCCAAGACACTGGCGAAAGGTGGCATAATTCACATAATTATATCCAATAATTCAGTATTTCGCTGTATTCTGAATTCTCACAAAAACATGTGGGCAAATGCATTAGAAATTATATGTGGGAAATTGCGATATATATCATACTCCAGATGAAGGTGGAATAAATGTAAAAATAAGAAATGCTACAATTGAAAAATAATAAATATTTCTGCATCTTTTATAATTAAATTATACATATTATTTTGGTACTTATGACCTCTTTTTTAAACCAAAATATGTACTTTTTGTAAACAACACGACGAAACCATTATTGATTTATTTTGGGAATGTGAAGTTGTCCAAATTATCTACAGTTAACAAATTATCTACAGTTAATAGATGAATGGTTTCTCAATAACATTTTCGCAGACTTTATCATTAGACATAATGTTTATATGATTTTTACACAAATATTTCATTTTTAAACAAAGATGCATTAATAAAATATTGTTGACTTTAAGTACCTATCAAAATATTTTTATAGATATGAAAAGTATTAAGAAAATCTATGACAAAGATAAAATGGGTCTATGAACACTTTTCAAGTTTATGTAAACAATTTCTTACAAAAAAACTAAAAAAAGATCATTCTCTCTCTCTCTCTCTCTCTCTCTCTCTCTCTCTCTCTTATTAAACATTTAACATAATTTAGTTGATTAGAACATTGTGTATAATAAGTGTTTCGAAATTAGAATGTTATATATCACTTGTACGGTACTAATTAAATGCTGGTAATAATGACAAATGTACATATGTTCATTGCGAAAATTGAAATTAATAAATTTAAAAATCACAGAGTACAACAATACTTCAACAGATAGTTATGTGTTGCATAGACAGCATTAACGCTAAAGACGTTCTATAATAATGACCCAAATAGTAGAAAGCACACACACACACAAACGCGCGCGCGTTATTTATAAATATAAGAAATGAAAAAATCAGACACTGATGTATAAATTTTTCATTTTGGTACCCTACATCTTTGCACGCAGATAGCGTAGACGATGTCAGGTATGCCAGCTAATAACATTTTTGTGTATTGTTTAAGGCGATTAAAGTAGTGCGTTCCGTTTTTCATCCAAAATTCAAAGCCAGCATATCCTTCTCAATTAGCAACACACGTAGTTCCAATGCTTATGTTTTGGTTGCCAAAATACCTTTGATTAAGAGGAATGCGCCCTATGTTTTAATTGAAAAAATGGCTAATTCTATCAAAATGTTGATATTTATAAGGAGGTATATGGAATGTAGTACTCTTGAATGTATTTTAAACACATATTTTGTGTTTAATCAAAGTTAAAATTTTCAACACCATTTCAATTTTGGATGTTTCAAGTATAAATATTATTGTAACAATTTTCACACTTTTGATTCTATAAGGAAATGCCTCGACTTTTTAAGAAGCATTCTTTATTTTAAACACATTTATGTTTTTTCTACCACAATATGCTAGAAGTATAAGTGATGGTTAACGGCAAAGAAAACACTAAAATCATATTAATGTCAGGAATTAATACATTAACTGTATTTGTACGCTGCGTTGTAGATAAAACATTTTTATTTTTCGGCCACGTCTTCATTGCTGTGTCTCTAATTGTTTTCAAGAGTGGAAATCTTCTATTGCTGCATAAATTTACATAAAAATCGTCAAGATCAAAAGACCAGAACATAATACCACCAATTCCAACATGTTCAGCATATTTAACCTAAAACAACAAAGTAAAAAATGTAACCAAAACATGTACTTGGCTCTATTCAATGCCAACAAGTACACGATAGATCAACGTTATGTAAATATACAAAAAACTTAACAAGATATAACAAGAGAAGACTTCAACATATTTTGACAGTGGTTTATGAAACCCGTTATCTGAACGATAATTGGAGAAAACATCAAATTATTGTTCAAACGGCTTCCGGTTATGGCTGCGCATCGATAGCAGTGCTTCAAGCGGGCTCTGTGAGTTTTCACCTAAAATCAATTTTTGCAGCCACCTAATGAGCAAGAAAAGGGGTAAAAAAGGACAAACAGATATTAGAGACTGTATGCCTAGAATTACGAGAAGTATGTCCCAGTCATTAAGTGAGAAACCCGAAGATACCGGCATGACGTTGGGCAAAAGCGTTGATTTAAACATGGCGGCGCCCATACAGCAACAACATGTGACTGCGGAAAAACCTTTAACTTTAGAAACATTAAAACAGTTGCTAGAAAAATTGGAAACCGCTAAAAATATCGAACTACGTAACATAGTGGAACAATCGTTAGAACCAGTTCTGCAAAAAATTAAGTTAATTGACGACAAACTTGGAAAACTAGAAGAAATAGAAAGTGAGATGAAGTCTGTCAAAAAAACCATAAGTGAAATAAGTGACACATGTGAGTTCAATTCAGGTAATATTAAGGACTTAGATAGTAAATATATTAACATAGAAAAACAGATGAAACAAGTGCATGACCATCTAGATGGGATAGACGGTCATCTTCTGTATCAGGAGATGAGGTCCAGGAAGTATAATCTTATTATTCATGGTTTACGTATAGATGGAAACATACATAAGATACTCGAAAAATTTTTCAGAGAAGACCTTAAAATTGAGAACCCAGAGCCAATACGAATAGCCAATGCACATATACTTCCTATTCGACATACGGATAAAAGTGACCAAGGATCTAGCCAGCAACATGCCACTAAGCCCCCTCCAGTAATAATCAAATTTGTGTGCTTATTTGATAGAAACTTGGTATTATCTAAGGGTCCTGAACTAAGAGGTACAAACATTAGAATTGTAACTGACCTTCCAACTACTTTAAAGTTAGAACGTAGACAATTAAATCAAGTGGCTTTTCAAATGAGAAAATCTGGTAAAATCACAAGAATTCGTGAAAGAGGACTTCAAGTCCACCTGGAAAATAAATACAACAAAATAGATCCAGTGTGGAAACGATATGAACAGTGAATGTTTTTTTTTTTTGAATTATTTCAATTCTGAAACAGAGAAGATGTAGGAAGTATCGTTGTAATTTATAGACACAGAAACTTTAGACAATTTCTTTTTCTTCCAGTTTTTTACTAGGCTATCTAATATATGCTACAAAATACAGAATATGCTACATACAACATAACCTTAGACTAATAATCTTTGGTATCAAAGTTTACATTTAATACAATTTATAAAATGCCTTTTATGGAATTTACATAGTGTAATATTATATGATTATGTAAAATAATCCAATGCAGATATGCAAACTTTCTTTTTTTCTTTTTTTGAAATTTGTGAAGTGTTACCTTTAAGACTGTATTGCAGTATACACTTATACTGAAATTTCTACCCCTACCCCAAGATATTAATAAGAAAAAAGTATAAATAATAATTAAAAAAAAAAAAAAAAAAAAAAAAAAAACCAAAAAGTCAGGTAAGACCTGCCTCGCCTAATAGCGAAGAAAAAGGAAGTTACATAGATGTGTTTTATAGTAAGCAGACTTCTCCCTCACTCTGTCATGCTTACTTACTTTCTTTCTCTTTCTCTCCTTATTTCTCACTTTAATGTATTACAGATATATTTGATGTTTGACGGTACAGGTATCTGGTACATAGCTTCAGTTCAACATGTCAGATTTACAGATTATGTCAGTTAACTGTCAGGGATTGGGAGATCCACAAAAAAGGAAAGATGTGTTCAATATGCTTAAATCAAAAAATTATAATATTTATTGTTTACAGGATACCCATTTTACACAAAAATTAGAACCATATATAGCAGCTGAGTGGGGATATAAATGTCTGTTTAGCTCTTTTACTGGAAATTCTAGAGGGGTGGCAATACTTTTTAACAACAACTTTGAATTCAAGTTACACAAAGTCCTTAGGAATTCAGACGGAAATGCTTTAATTGTTGATATCACAGTAGATGAGCAAAACTTGACATTGATTAACATTTACGGCCCAAATCAAGATAAACCAGAATTCTTTGTAAACATTTTTAAACATATGGAAGGAAATGAAAATAAAGACCTTATTTTATGTGGAGATTTTAACTTAGTTTTAGACCAAACATTAGATACTAGCAATTATCTTCATATTAATAATCCAAAATCAAAAGAAATACTTGGTGAATATATTGATCTCTTTGGTTTAATAAATCCATTTAGAGAATCAAATTCAAGATTACGTAGGTACACCTGGAAAAAAGTAAACCTATATTAAAACAATCTAGACTAGATTTCTTTTTAGTTTCAAGTAATATTATGAAATTTGTTGAAAAAGAATATATAGAAAATAGTTATAGGTCTGACCATGCCGGAGTTACATTAAATATTAAATTTAAAAATATAACAAAAGGGACAGGACTTTGGAAATTTAACAACTCGCTCTTAAAAGATTCAAAATATGTTCAAATTGTCAAAGACACCATAAGAAAAATAAAATGTCAATATTTAGCACCAGTATATAATATTGAAAACATAGATTCATTACCCATAGAAAATATACATTTTACTATAAATGACAATCTTTTTTTGGAAACTTTATTGATGGAAATAAGAGGTAAAACCATTTCTTATTCATCATTTAGAAAAAAAGAAAGAAATAAACTAGAAAAACAGCTGGTTGAGGATATAAAAGAATTAGAAGATGCAGAAATCATTACTAACCCAGAACTACTTGAAGATAAAAAAAATGAATTGGTAAATATTAGAAAAGAAAAATTAAATGGCACTTTTATTAGGTCTAAGACAAAATTTATAGAAGATGGGGAAAAACCTACAAATACTTTTGTAACATGGAATCTAGAAATTTTCATAGTAAACAGATCTCACAAATTGTTACAGAAGAAGGTACAACTATAACAGATCAAAAAGAAATTTTAATCGAAACAAAAAATTTTTACCAAAAACTTTCTTCAAAAAATAAGTATGAAAACTCTGAGGACTTTATAGAAAAGATTTCACAATACAATTTTAATAAGTTAGATGACGTAGAAGCTGATGAACTAGAAGGTAAAATAACATACACAGAGGCATTAAAATTCTTGAAAAATATGAAAAAAGAAAAAAGCCCAGGTTCAGATGGTTTTACAACAGAATTTTTTAAGTTTTTCTGGATTGACTTGAGTCAATTTATACTTCGATCAATCAATTATAGTTATAATATTCAAGAAATGTCAATATCACAGAAACTGGGAATTATAACCTGTATCCCCAAGCCAGATAAAGATAAAAAATATTTAAAAAATTGGAGACCAATTTCACTTTTAAACTGTATATATAAAATAGCTTCAGGATGCATAGCAAATAGATTAAAAAAGACATTACATAAACTTATAAATAAAGATCAGACAGGTTTTATAAAGGGCCGGTTTATAGGAGAAAACGTTAGGCTGATATATGACATCATGAATTATACAGATATTAAGAATATACCAGGTTTATTATTGCTGGTAGATTTCGAAAAAGCCTTTGACTCTGTCTCTTGGCCCTTTATAGAAAAAGTACTGGATGTCTTTAAATTTAAAAAATCTATAAAAATTTGGATTAAAACATTCTATAATAATGCAGTCTCATCTGTTATGCAAAATGGTTTTTTGTCCGCGAGTTTCAAACTACAAAGGGGCTGTAGACAGGGGGATCCATTATCACCCTATATTTTTATCTTATGTGCTGAAGTACTAGCAATTTTAGTTAGAAATAATAAAGAAATTAAAGGTATCAAAATAGATGGTGAGGAATATGTCTTATCACAATATGCAGATGACACTACTTTCATTTTAGATGGATCTCCTCATTCCCTTGACAGTACTTTACAAATGTTAGATTACTATGCAGGAATCTCTGGTCTTAAAATAAATTATTCAAAGACCAAAATTGTTTGGATTGGTAGTAAAAAATTTTCAAATGAAGTCTATCACCACACAAGATGGAAACTGGAATGGGGTTCTACTGTTTTTAAATTATTAGGGATTAATTTTTCTGTCAATTTGAGTGAAATTACTAATATTAATTTCAAAGATAAAATAGTTGAGATTAAAAAACTCATAACTCTCTGGTCAAAAAGGAAGTTGACTGTTTTAGGAAGAAATGTGGTAGTGAAAAGTTTATTGCTTCCAAAAATTACCCATCTTCTCATCTCAGTCCCTAACCCACCTGAAATCTTCCTAAAAGAAATAAACCACATGTTCTTTAATTATATATGGGAAAATAAAATAGATAAAGTAAAAAGGAACCTAGTTATACAAGATTATGAAGATGGAAGTTTTAAGGCAGTCAATACTAGGCTTTTTAATCAGGCAATCAAATGTACCTGGATAAGGAGATTGATAAATACAAAAAATTCCAAATGGGTAACTCTTGCTGAAACTTTAACCAAAATTAAGGTTGACAACATAGACAAATATGGGGATTTTTACTTTGCAACAAAAAGTACGGCTATAAAAAATTCCTTTTGGAAAGATGTATTTAATAGTTGGGTGAATTTTCACAATAAGATTGTGCCTTCTAGTTTCCAAGATGTAAGTAGTATTACAATTTGGCAGAATACCAAGATTCTAAGGGATGGGAAACCCTTTATTTACAAAGGATATACTGAAAAGAATATTTTTTTTATTAGTGATGTAATGGATATAAATGGGGACTTTTTATCATTTCAAGATTTTTCTGAAAAATACAACATAACAAATTTTCTAAATTATCAGTCTTTATTGAAAGCTATAAAAACATACTTAAAACAATGTGATTTTACAATAGACATTATTCCATTCCAAAACATAGAAAAGCCAAAAGTTGCTTTTAGTTTAAAAGAAATGCTTAAAGATGACAAAGGTTGCAAAAGAATATATAAGATTTTTACCAAAATGTCCATTGTCCCTTCAGCCCAATCCAAATTTGAAAAAAATAAGTATAACATATCTAAACAAGAATGGAAACAATTGTACTGCTTGCCTTTTAAAACCACTAAAAATACTGCACTACAATATTTACAATACAGAATCCTGCATAGAATTTTAACTACAAATTCATATTTATTTAAAATTAAATATGCACAATCAGATAAATGTACTTTTTGTCAAACCCTGTCAGAAACACTAGAACATTTATTATATCAGTGTGATAAAGTTACAGAACTATGGGAATCCATAAAAGATTGGATTTTAAATAAAATGAATATTCGACTAGAAATAACAAAAGAAACTGTAATACTCGGAACTACAAACAGATCAGATAAAATTATAAACTGGTTAATACTCATAGTTAAGCAATATATATATAGAACTAGATGTCAGAATAAGAATTTGAGCATATTTGCAATACAAAACATTGTAAAACAGAATTTTGAAATAGAAAAATACATTCTTCTTAAGAATTGTAAATATGCGGAATTCTTTACTATATGGCTACCATGGTTCAAACTTTTTGATAATGAATCCTAGATGAGAACTTGTACTTTTTTATTTTATGTTCTTCTTTCTCAACTATCTTCTTCTTTTAATACTACTTTTTATACTTTCTTACTCCAAACTCTACCTCTCTTTCACACAAACACACACACACACACACACACACATAGAAAACACCCAGACTATAAGTCTATTATTATTTATTGATGCTTTGATCATTGTAAAAAGAGACATCAGCTCCTCTTCTCAATTTGTTAGCGTAAATCATGTACAAATTTTACAACAGAATAGCAAAAACATTAGAGAATCTGAGTAACTGATGTCACTTTAAAATGTTTCTTTTTGTACTATACTTGAAGTACCTGAAGTCACTTTAAAATGTTAACAACTCAATTATTGTGGTCTAAAACTCTGTAATATTTGGTGAACCCTAAGGCACCCAACCTTGGCACCATCTAACCCCTATTAATTAAGTCTGGGCAAATAAAAAAAAAAAAAATTATTGTTCAAACCATTTCACTTATTCAATACCAACCTTTAATTTTCACTTTAAAAATTAATTGATAACTCTATTTTACAAAACAATTACTTCTACTAAAACGTTTTGTATCATTGATTAGATTGGTTATTTTTGTTAGAAATTGTAGTAAAAAATGAGAATAGTTAGTAGCCTTGTCTTTATACAAATATTGGTAGATAACAGGACTATAGTATATAGATCGCTAGTTAGGGCTTTAAAATTGTAGTAAGGAGTGAAGTTGACAACTGAGTATAAATAAATCAAACTTTCACTTTTATCGAAACGGTCAGTTCTAAGACGATGAAGGAAATTGGAGTGACGGAAGAAAATCAATTATCTTTGGCAAGCGAACTGAAAAACTTTCTCACCCAAGGGTCTGCACGAACGGATTTGGACCACAGATTATAAATCAAACTATTATTCACATTTATTAACTTTTGATAGCAGTAATTATTTAACTTAGTGTTATATCTTTAAACTAGTCGATGAAAATTAATCAGTATCAATTAATATATATTTATCATCTCAAGTATAAAACAGTCGCATATCTTACCTGCTTACTCTCCTAAAATGTAAAATCTAAAATTAATACAATGGAGTCAAAAGCAAACATACTGGTCTAAGTCACAATCCCAAAGCAATATTAAAAGTTTTTAAAAAGAAAAGAAAATCAAGAAATCCATGTGTATAAATGGTCACTTGAAAATGTGCCGAAAATCGTTTGCAAAGTAGGATAGACAATAACTGTAATTACAGAAACATTCCAAGTTTTTGGCAGTGTGAACTGCCACAATAATAATTCAGAAATATTTAGTGACAGTTTATTTATAAATAGCTAAAATACAATTGATAATTTCAAGATAATTAACCATTTCAGTACACTTATGCAGCTATGATCTTTATCTCTGAACGTATTACCTTAAACAATATATCAAAATGATTGTTATTTCAATATCTACAGTATTCTAATATACATATCTTAACATATAAAAACTAAGCAGGTTTTAAAAAAATGACAATGTTATTACTCTAATGCAGTAATGCAGCAATGACCTTGCCCTTTGAACATACGACTTTGAACCATATATCAAAATGATTGTCATTACCAACAATATTCTAATATATGTGCCCATACAAAAGGAGTTTTTAAAATAATTAACAATTTCAAACTTCTAATGTATCCATAACCTTGACGTTTAAACATATGACCTTGGAACATATATCAACATTATCGCTATATTAATTCCTTTCATACCTACAATATTCTAATTTACATGCCTATATATGTATTATACTATTATACAAAGTTAATCGTTTTCAAGATTATTTACAAGTTTGCAGCTATGACCTTGATCTTTAAAAGTATAACTTTGAACCAACAAATAATCGACATATTACGTATGTCAATATTCTAACATACATTCTTATACAAAAGGTGTATAGTTTTTATGATAATGTATATTTCAGTCTTTTTACGCAGCTGTTGCCTTTGCCTTTTGAACATATGACCTTAAACCATATATCAAAATCATCATTAAATCAATACCTACGATATTCTAATGTTCGTTTCAATACGAAAAGTTTATAGTTTTCAAGCTAATGCAATGTAAGTATTTATAAGCAAAAAAATGACATTTTAGAGGCATCAACTCCTACATGGATTTTCATATAGATACAAATTTGGTACTTTGTTAAATTTTGTCATGCAGAACATTTTTACAATGTTTTGCTTTGATATATCTTATAGTTTTCAAAAAAGCCCAAAATTCCACAAATCACAAACTAGGTCATGGTCAAAGATTAAGGCCATGACCTCATTTTAAAGGATATTTCAAGAATAAGTTGCATAGTCAAATTATTTAAAATTTGAAGCCATAAAAAGTAATTTTTAAAATTAAATGCAAAATTTTGACCAAATTTCACGAAATGAACAAATTTTAACCTTAAGACCCTAGAGAAGCCTAATGTCACATCAGGTTTGTCTCCAATCATCGCTTTCGAAGAAAAAGATTTTCATGATTTTTGGACACATAGGTCATCTTGACCTAGTTTTGGAGCCATGATAACACCAAGAACAAACCTGAATTGCACCAAACCGTATATGTTTCTGACCATTGAAATCTGTCCTGTAGTTTCGTAAAAGAGGACAAAAATCTAAAAGTTGACGCCGAAAACGACAACGAAAACGAGGACAACGACAGATAAACTTTGAAAAGGAAAAGCTCACTTGAACCTTTGGCTCAGGTGAGTTAACTAGCTACATGTAGTTCAATTAAACACGTGGACCTCCAATAGGGAAATGAAACTGGGTGTTCCGGAAAGGTAACAACTAATGTCCAAAACGCTACACCTAGGACGTTCGAAGTTCCAAGGTTCCAAAAGAAAGAAAAACGAAGTTATTGGACGTCAAATACATTCAGTATAAGTTTGGATACAGCGACTTAATACTTATAAACAATATTGATAAGCCTTAGATTGCAATATTCAGAGTCAGACATTTATTTTTAGCAGCTTGCTTCGTTGCTTTGTTCAATTTATTCCATGCATTCTATGTGATATGGTTACTATATTCATACATTCCATGTGATATGGTCACTATATTTATACATTCCATGTGATATGATCATTATATTTAAACATTCCATGTGATATGGCCATTATATTTTTAATTTTTATTAACACGGGTACTTAAATCCTTTGACAGTCATATGCAAAGAGTTTTGTGCAATATTGATTAATTTTTTTTCAAAATATGCTTAAATCTAGAATTTATTTTAGATAGTTCATATCTGGAATTTGTTTAATGCATCCAACTATAACAATGAATAGTTTGTGTTTTCAAAAGATCATCAATACACAGTAACAACGGAAATTTTGATCAGATATCTCATGATACAATAATCTGTTCATAGAATATCTATATCTGTTTATGTATTATTCACCGGCAATTTTGTTTGCCATATTGGAAATGCAGATTTTTCAAAAGCAAACAGTTTCTAAACATGTTTGCTAATAAATACCAGTCATAAAACACTGATTTGATAAAACTGATGACAGTGTAAAACTGAATAAATCTGTATTTCCATTATTTGACAGCTATTTGTCGGCTATATTTGAATTTGTGGTCATTTTGAATTTTAAAACATCACTAGACATTTATATTTTGAAATTAGTCACTTGACCTTAAAATAAAAATTCTAGTACATTTCATGTTATTCAAGAATGCATTTTGTCCACCATATTGAAAATGACGGCCATTTTGGAATATTTGACTGGCTCTATATCTAAAAATTATCTGAAGACTATGAACTAAAATCATGTCAAATTTCATTTTTTTAACAAAATTAAAAACCCACATTTTTACCAATTTCTTGCATGAATCTCCTGTACTAGTATTACGTTCAGGTCGCATCAGCAGTTCTTTAGATATTTGCGACGAAGGCAAGGTTATTCATCTCGATTGATTAATCTAAGAAAAAGTTCATGTATGCATGGGATGTTCAAATATGTATAATGCCTGCCTTGTACAAGCGCGCACTCTCGGCAACTTTTTGGTAAGGTGCTAGATCCTCGAATCAGCAAGCCACAGACAAACATACTACTTCGCAAGTCCTTTATCTTGACACCGATGGCCAGGCAAGAAAGTAATTTCTCAAATTTTAAAGTTATAGGAATGGCCCGGCCATGGTTCAATCCCACGACGTTCTGTTCTCGAGGTGGACGCTCTTCCACTAAGCCACTATTTTTTACGGTATAGGCATTAAAGTTACATGCTGGTAGAAGTCCTTGGAAGTTCAAAGTGGCAAGAAGTTGAAACAAATTTATATTGTTGTTTAAAGGTTACGAGGTATTTTAGTATAAAATCAGATATTACCTTTTCAATTACACTCCTTTCTGATTCATATCCGACCCATATATTGTCATTATAAGCATAGTTCATTTTTTGTTCGTCGTCCCATAAAACTGTTGCCCCTTGTTTAAGCCATGTACAAACCTGAATTGAAATCATTGAAAAAATTGAGAAAAACTTAAAATTATTAACAACATGTAGTATTATCACACCTTGATATTTTTTACCATAGACAAAAGAAATAATAATTATAAAGGTGCAAATAAATAAGGCGACAGTCTATTTTGTTTAAATCTACTTTAATTGTGTGTTGTAAGAGGTTACAATAAGCCGATTGAGAAAGCTGGCTTATAGGAATTGTTATTCTATTTTTTTAATTTCATTTCCAGTTCCAAAACGTAAGCCATTTATTATAATTCTGATTTGCCTCAATTTACACGGCACATATATGTGATATACGGTGGCCTTTTTCCAGTCAGCTGAAGGTCAAATTTACACGGCTCATCAATTTGATATAAGGCAAATTTTTAACAATCAGCTTTTTTTTCCATTTGAACGACACCTTACTGAGAAATATGGTGGACAATTGACAGCCAGCTATTTGCCCCAATTACACGTCACTGTCGTGTGCTGATTTTAAGTTTCAATTGAAATACAGCATTCAAATTCATGACAACTTAATGTGTTGATTTTGAATGCAGTATTTCAGTAACTATTTCAACACATGACAGCCAGCACATTATTGAGATATAGGGTGAACTATTTACAGATCTTTAACCTTAATTGAAGCTATTCTAAGTTCACCGGTCAAGCTGTATTATATGGCCTTCAGTTTTGAGGTCTAACTAACCTACTATTTGTGGTTAACTAGTTATTGCATTTTTCTATATTTCGTAAATATTTAAAAAACAATATGTTCCGATGTTTCTGGCAAAGTTTGGTATGTTGTATGTTTGCAAAGAAAATATGTGTATGGTTTTTTCATATAAAACTAAATTTGCATAAGGTGTGTGTGTGTGTGTGTGTGTGTGTGTGTGTGTGTGTGTGTTAAACTTAAATATGTCACAAATTACAAATTATCAAGGCCATTTCTTCCCCAATTGGAGCAATTAGAGCTATATCACAAGATCGCTGATGGTGTTTGTTATTTTTACCTTAGCTAACATGTACCTCAAAATATGTCAGCTGTCCGCTAGGTAGCACAGATCCAAGAGAGCTGGAACCATTAACTGGGCTGCCGACACCGTTTACATTTGGATTATTTAGCTCAAATGATATACCCTTTCCTGTTATTCCTAAAATAAGCATTGCTGGTGGAGCGCCTTCTTGAATCCACTTTTTAATAGTCCAGTCCTGAACAATTATAACAAAATCAATTATTGTAATAAAATAAGTAAAAGCAGCAATGAATAAAAAATATATAATGCAAGCTAGACAAAGACCAACTGTAACTATTTTTTTTCAATATCTAAGACTATAACATCTACATTGTGGTTTTCAACAAACATCACTTGGTGTCGACTTCTTTTATAGAAATAATGACTTGACATAATATTCAAAGAACAAATGAACGCGCGCGTGTATGTGTGTTTGTGTTTAAATGCATGAATTATCATGTGTATCTAGTTGCATTCTACGAAAAATTACGAAAGATATACTAGCGGAAAAAAGTAACTGTGCTTGACTGAAATGTGAGATTATAAAATAATTTGAAAATGCAAAGCAATGAATAATTTCGTATTTGTTTATTAGATATTTCTTTACAAATTCATGTCATTGAAAAGATTACAGATACTGTTATTTCATACGCAGGGGACTAGCAACATAGCAGATAGTAAAAGTCAGTTCACAAGATCAGTATCGTGTGTGACCACCATTAGCATTGACACAGGACTGACAGCGACGCCTCATAGAGTTGATTAAATGCCTAAAGAATGCTTGAGAGATGTTGTTCCATATCTGGTCTAACGATTGGGCCAACCCTTGCAATGTCACAGGCTGATTGGGCAGATGATGTAATCGGCGTTCCATTTCATCCCATACGTGTTCAATTGGAGAAAGGTCGGGTGAAACGGCTGGCCACGGTAACACATTGACGTTATGCTGTTCCAGAAAATCCATTGCAACCCGTGCGACGTGTGGTCTTGCATTATCATGCTGAAAAGTGACGTTACGTTGCTGTCCTTGAATGAATGGGATGATATTGGTCTGTAGGATTTCATCACGGTACCGTACACCGGACAAATTCCCGTCGATGACTAGCAGAGGAGTTCTGTCATTCGCTGTGATGCCACCCCAAACCATTACATTGCCCCCACCGAACGAACGTCGTTCCACCACACACGCGTCATGGAAACGTTCTCCAATGCGCCGATAAACTCAGGAGCGTCCGTCACTGCTGTCCAAGTGAAATCTGGACTCATCGGTGAACATAATTTGTGCCTAGTCTCGTCGATTGAAGCGTAAAGTGTTCTGCACCATGCAAGACGAGCTGTGCGATGACGTCGTTGTAGAAGTGGACGGATTGCCGGACGTTGTGGGCGGATATGTCTTTCCCGTAAACGATTCCGTACTGTTCTGGGGCTGATTGGGCGTAGTCCAGGAATGCTCCGGGCAGTAGTACTGTCACTTTGGAAACGGTTCTGGAGTTGCACAAGCCGGATATGGTTGTCTTGCTGACGTGTCGTTACGCGTGGACGTCCTGAACGTGGGCGGTCTCTAGTGGTGCCAAACTGTTGGTATCGTCTCTATAAAGCATAAACAGTGTTTCTGTGGAAACCAAAATGTCTAGTGACAAAGCTTTGGGTCATACCAGCCTCAAGCATACTAATTGCGCGGAGGCGATCATTTTCATTTAGCCTAGGCATTACACTATGGAAGCTTTCAACCGAAAAAACTTGCTTTTCTGGTTTTCGGGTGTCCAAACAAACAAACAACAGTAAATTATTCCTAAAATATTGTCACACTGAAATGCTAGGCGACAATTGCGTGAAAACCGACCTGTGCGCATGAAGCGTAAAATCACGGGTAATTGATGCAATGACCGAGCGATATGATAGAGGTCTATACACTTATTATTTGTGCAAATTTTAAGATTTATACATTCAGTAATATTAGCGAAATAATAAATTTTATTGATGTACCGTTACTTTTTTCCGCTAGTATATTTCTTCTCTTATTATGCCAAAAATACAATTTTTATAATAAAAAACATGCTAACAAGTTCAAAACACATACCAGTCCATGTCCAAATCACAATCCCAAAACACAAACATACAAGTCCATGTCAAAATCACAATCCCAAAACACACACATACTAGTCCATGTCTAAATCACAATCCCAAAACACAAACATACTAGTCCATGTCTAAATCACAATCCGAAAACACAAACATACAAGTCCATGTCCAAATCATAATCCCAAAACACAAACATACTAGTCCATGTCTAAATCACAATCCCAAACATACCAGTCCATGCCCAATTCACAATCGCCAGACACAAACATACCAGTCAATGTCTAAATCACAATCCCAAAACACAAACATACAAGTCCATGTCCAAATCCCAATCCCAAAATTAAAAACATACAAATCCATGTCAAAATCACAATCCCAAAAACACAAACATACAAGTCCATGCCCAAATCACAATCCCCAGACACAAACATACCACTTCATGTCTAAATCATAATCCCAAAACACAAACATACAAGTCCATGTACAAATCACAATCCCAAAAACAAAAACATACAAGTCCATGTCAAAATCACAATCCCAAAAACACAAACATACAAGTCCACGTCAAAATCACCATCCCAAAAACACAAACATTCAAGTCCATTTTAAAATCACAATCCCAAAAACACAAACATAAAAGTCCATGTCAAAATCACAATCCCAAAAACACAAACATACAAGTCCATGTCAAAATCACCATCCCAAAAACACAAACATACAAGTCCATGTCTAAATCACAATCCCAAAACACAAACATACAAGTCCATGTCCAAATTACAATCCCAAAAACACAAACATACAGGTCCATGTCAAAATCACAATCCCAAAAACACAAACATACAAGTCCATGTCAAAATCACCATCCACAAAACACAAACATACAAGTCCATTTTAAAATCACAATCCCAAAAACACAAACATACAAGTCCATGTCAAAATCACAATCCCAAAAACACAAACATACCAGTCCATGTCTAAATCACAATCCCCCGAAACAAAACCAAGTAAAAACTTTGAAAACTGTCAATTTAGTTATACACGTGAACTTCTATCAAGGAAGTGAGACCAGGTGCTCCGGAAGGGTAAGCATCTCTTGTCTAGCTAGATACACCTGTCACGTGCAAAGTCAAATTTGAGAAAGAAAGGAACACGAAACTAACGCAAATCAAATATATCCTTTAAAAGTCTGGATACAGTGACTTCATACCTATCAACAATATTGTAATGATGGCTTTTATATATGTTATTAATTGATGATTTTCGTATTGGCCTTGTTATAGGTCCTTAGCCAGCCGTATTGGCCTGCGGCTGCGCCTCAGGCCAATACGGCTGCCTTCAGACCTATAACAAGGCCAATACGAAGATCATCAATTAATAATGCATTTATTAACTTACTATATACTTTTCAAGTTATTTTGATATAAACTACATTCAATTTCAACATATAATTGAATTATGCAATAATAACTAATAAACTTGTACATTTGTAATAATGTAAAAGTTAATTTAAAAACATTAAATTTAAGCAAAATGTTTAATATTTAACACTAATTTTGAGAACTATCACTATTCCAGCAGGATACATTGTTCTTTTTACTTGACTGATAAATGTTAATGTAAATTTTACCACCAGATATATTTGCTGCCTGAAGAAGAGACAAAGCCCTGCCAGTTCTTGTTACCGAGGAGTTGCTCTGCATTTCCATGATGTTTGGATTAGAAATTGAATTTCTCGTTTCGGGTACATTTAAAGTATTGATATCTGAATCCATTTTAACACTAGATTCTACATTTTTATCAACGTAATCGAAAGAAATAGTTTCAATAGTTTGATTGTTATGAAATATTCCAGTATCTGAGAATACTTCAACTCGCTCATTAGGCTACAACATCAGACAAAATATTACTGGCAATCTCTTGCTGTTCCATTGAAGGAACACTGTAATTATTGACAATTCCTACATTTTTCCACCCTCCCAACTGAGCAACTTCAGTAGGGGGCACTTTTGAATGAATAAGGGTTGATGCAAACGTTTTACGGGCAGAATAGTTTACTTTTCTGCCTTGTAAATTCCCTTTATTGGCTAAATCTTTCATCTTCTGTCCCAATTTGTCCTTGCCCAGTGACTGATGGGAGAACCAAATCTGTGATTTTGGATTGTCCAAGGGACGCAGATAAAACCTAATAAAAAATATATTGGTTGAAATACAGAATTAAATGATCGATCATTATCATTATTGCATTGGTTGAAAAAGTTAAAATTGATAAAATGATAGGAAAGTTATAAATCTGAAAGTTTTGCCTTTATTATCCTTGTTATAAATTACCGACATGCAAGCATGTTCTGAAAGTTTTGCCTTTATTATCCTTGTTTAAAATTACCGACATGCAAGCATGAACACATTAATTTTATACAACAATACTTAGATGACTGCTGAACAGAATTAAAATCACAATTATGTTGTTCTAAAATTGATTAACATACTTCAACTACTGAGACTGAAACTTATGTCAGGTTTATAACAAAAGTCATTTTATACTTGGTACAATCAGGCTAAAAATGACATTTGAACACCACAAATATCAACCACAAAGTTGCTTATACCCTAGGTTGGATTTATTTAATACCTCGATGAATCTGTGAGCATAAAGTTGCTTATACCCTAGGTTGGATTTATTTGATACATCGATGAATCTGTGAGCAAATCTGGTGGTCTGTGTTGTTTGTAGAGTTTAAACATACTAACTGGACAGTTGTCATTCCCTGGTACTGCAAAAGCTTTTGGTGTAACTGGCCTGGTATCCCCCCTCTTCCCACCAGTACGTGTTTTTGTCTTTCTGTTAAAAAGAATATTAAACTTAAAAATTAAAATTTAAACATTGAAAAATCTCGAAATTAAACTTTCATCTAAAATAAAAACAATGGAATTTAAAATACATAAATTAATTTAAAAAAAGAATCTAAGTAAAAATTATAAGGAATTAATGAGACGATTCTAAGGGGAAAAAACTCCACTTTTTGATAACTACCTTATATACTTTCTCAAATACAAACTTAAGCTTAAATGAATCATTGATTGTCTTTTTAAAACAGCTGACTTGTTGTAACATTACAAAACATTGAAATGATATTGTTACATTACATATCAAATAACTATTTTAAATGAAATACACACCAAAACATTCTAAATATTCCTTTCCATCTGATGTTTGTTTCAATTTTATGTCTCCCCGTCTCAAGTTGACATGATCTTATCTACCTCGAAATCCAAACAACACACCATTGTTTAACCATACAGTGTCCAGAAGAGACTGGGGATTTCCTGAAAAATAAAAATAAATACAACTTATCTCTGAGTAATATAAAAAAATTGACAGTTGTGAAATAAAACAAAATGTCCAATGTCCATGACTTTGGTGCAATGCAAATTTGTCTGAAATATCAGTTGTGAGATTAGGCTGAATCCTGGGTCACTTGGGACTGGGAGGCTTCATACCCTGATTGCTGTTGTTTATAATATTCTAGTAAGTTGTAGTTTACTTATGGAGCATTAAAGATTCAAAATTGACTGATAGAAATTTTAATGCATGACCAAAATGTTCAATTTTTTATTTTTAATTTTTAAGCCGTTAATTTGTGTTAATGATGTTTAATTATTAATTTTACCTGCACCAAGAATGTTATTCTCATATAAAATTTTTAATTCCTCTTTAGAAAGTGACTCTGTTGCACGATCTTTACTTCCAAGACCCATAGATTTCAGATACTTTCTCTTTTCTTGCAAGCATTTGTTGGAATGTGAAAACACTGAATCATGCTTTATGCTAAAATATATGAAATGTATATATTGTTGTTTTATATCAGCAAATACACTGGACAGCAGGGTAAAATTTTAATGGCAATTATTGGTATTAAAGTATGTAGTAACTGAGCTTAATGCTAAATACAGACAAAACGCTTTACATAACAGAATAGTTGACCTTGTTAAAATTGACCGCAAAGATTAAAATACTAGATAAGCACTAAAAAGATCCAACTATATAGCATATCAACTACAAACCGTTTTTTTTTTTCTTGGCAAATTGTTGCTATAGCCTGTTGGCGTGGAAAGAAAATATAGAAATTTTGATAATTAGGGGTTTTGTTTGAAATAAACTTTTTTCTATCTGTTCCCAAATTTACAATCATTTGTCATCTGAGTATTAAAATTAAGCAGAGTATAAACTTATACCTGAATTCAACTTTCTTTTCCTTCAAATATCTGTCGATGCTGTTATGCATGGATGTTAGGGTATCAGGTTCATATTCCTTTTTAGTTTCATTAAAAGATTTTGGTCTGGCACTCAAAATAAATCTGGCTATATAGTTATCAAGCTCTTTCGGTGGAATTGTTTCTGGTTCTCTTACTTCTCTCAGTTCATCAAAAAATTCTTTAAAAAGTTTTATGTTACTACTAGTCTTGTACTTCGTATTCTTTTTTACATTTTTCGCTATAAATTCCTCCGCATCTCCTTCTGTGAAATGCACAAATCTGCCAGAATAATCTGTAGCTATATTAGTGTTGTCGGTAGTGGCATTATTTATATCAATTCAATATCAGATTTATGGACATCAACTCCTGGGACGGAGATCAGTGTCGCCGAATCATTTCGGTTTATAATACCTAAATTGTCTTTCGGACATTCAACTTCCTGAACTGACTCAAGTTCCCCTGCTTGCTCTGCCAATCTTTCATATCTGAAAATGTCCTCCGCAAGAACATCCATCATTTCTTCCGAATTTCTTATCGGACGTCCCCTAGCCATGCTGACAGCAGACGATACGCCGTTTCCCGGATCCAAGGTATAAACTCGTTCTGCCACGTGACTTCCATCAAAACAAGGTGTACTTAATGAAATCTGTAGCACGAATGATATAGGTTAATGTTAGAATTTCCTTTCATCGTTTAATGTTAGAATTTCCTTTCAGCGCTAAAATATTTTTCCTAAAATGAAGCGGACCAAGCGATCGCCATTTTGATTTTTTGTGATTTCTATATTTGCCTTGTTTCTCTATACCGGCCGGGTTTACCTGTATTGGCCGAGTTTTTTTCCATATTGGCCGAGTTGATCTGCATTGGCCGAGTTTGCACTCCGTTATCATATCGACCGATAATTATGTATCATGGCTAATAAGTATATAGTTAATTAATAAAACTGATTATGGCCTGGATTAGCCTAGGCTTGCAATATATTTGAGTCAACAATTTAATACTAAGCAGTTTGTAGAAAGTCCCGATATTGGGAACAAACTCTACTATATAACTATGAAACAGACACATCATACGTAGGATAAGCAGGGATATTACTGCAAAAAAATGGAAAGTTGACAACGGAAAAAATGAAGTCATCACATTTGTAATAAAGCTTAAGATGTAACCTTTAGTGTGTGTCATAATTGAGATATAAGTCCAAATATGAAGCAGAACATAAGGAGTCTGTCGCATGCTTTATTTCAAGCTCACGAGAGATAGCATTCACATATTCCCAAAATGTGGGATTATTTAGAAACAAAACGTCATGTGTAGTTGAATGATTTAGCGACAGCCTTTACTCCAGATTTACAAGGTTCTGTAAAAATTCTGATTCATATAAATAAAAAAACAGATAGGCAAGCAAAGGTGCACAATTTGTGCCCATTAGTATACTGATTATTTGTTGGAAAATTATATTGCACAACAAATATGTTTTCTACCAAAACCTCTAACATTTGATGGTATCTTCAGTGTATTTTTTCAGTCTTTATGGTGTTTAACAAAATAACTAGAATCCCTATTGAGCACTAGATATTTATATCTTGTTATCGTTTTTTAGAAAAAGACCGACAAGTGAATATTTTTTTTAAAATTGTTCTTTCAATTTAGAATGATGGATAGTCGTATAAAGTGTAGAAAAATCTAAATTTTTTATACTTTGTACCGAATATAAAGTAGGTAACAAGATGTACAAGTAGGTCTTTAGAAATTTTGAGAATCTACATTTGTTTGATGCCAGGTGTAGAATAAACTTGTAAGTTTGAAAGCCATCTTTGACTACTGTCAAAACTTACGTTAGAATTTCTGACAATGATTTAGTAGTACATTTAGTGGACCCTGCTATACATCTTTCCTTTATGATTTTCGCGAAGTTTTGGAATCCAATACAAGTAAAGAAGGTCAAGTTTTCCCTGTTTTAAATTAATATCGAAAGATTCAAGAATTCCCCTATGATTAAAAAGAACTTTATCTTTAGTAAAATTAGTTTTGGTACAAGTAAGATTTTCAAATAAGTTTTCGGTTTGAACTTCTATGTAAAGCTTGGTGCGCATGTTCAGGAAAACTTTTTATACAACTGCAGTGATAACCTGTATTTTATATGATGCTTTAGAAGTGTGCTATGAAAAAATTGGCATTAGATAACGATCATTTAATAAATCTGATCAAACCTGCGAAAGCGTCTTATCAAACTGTGGGTTTGTAAGCCTAGAATATAATGGACCAGACCATCCTGTAACCTTACTCCAACTTCCAAAATAATCGTACGTCATCACATTTATAAAATCGACATGTCTGAAAATAAAAAAGTTATAAATAAGAAATAAAACCTAGAAGGTAAGAGGCACTGTGGTCCGTAAGCGCGGGCTTTAGATCACTAATTTAAAGAATGTAAACTAAATAAATGCATTGTTCGTTATATTGTTCTTATTAATTGTTAAAGAAATAAAATTAACTTTTTTATTTTCTTTAGATTTGTAAATGTAACCAATTTTATGCTTAGAGTTATTTCGGTTTTTAGATTTATTTATTTTTTATTTTTTCATTTTCATTTAAAATTTTAAAATGTTATATATTTTCCTTATTCGTAATGCTCTAAGCAGGATAAACATTTTTAAAAAAGTACATTTGTTCCAAATTAGCCATTTTAATCAACTTCTCTTAAATTGTGGTTCATTTTTACAAAATATTGGTTTATTTCATAGTAAATATGTTTGAAGATATTATTTGAATTTTCAAATTTATAAATCTGCTTGTTAAACAAGAGGCCCATAGGCCTTAACGCTCACCTGAGGAAATGTCCAAAAACTTACAAAGAACTTAATTACAAAAAGTTCATAAAATTACTCAAGTTTGGAAAATCCTGCAATAATTAATCAGAAATGTCGAGTCACATTTCATTTATAAATAGCTCATATGCATGATTTAACTATAGTACAATGAATAATTTTCAAATTATAAACCATATGGTTATGCAGCCATGACTTTGATCTTTGAACATATGAACTTGAACCTTATATCAAAATGTTTGTATTATCAACACCTACAATATTCTAATAATCATGCTTGTACTAAATGTTTATGGTTTTTTAGGATAATTTACAATTTCAGTCTTCTTCTACAGCTATGACCTTGACCTTTGAATATGTGACCTTGAACCATATATCAAAACGATCGTCATATCAATACTTACAATATTCTAATATATATGCTTATACAAAAAGTTAATAGTTTTCAAGATAATTCACAATTTCAGTAAACTTATGCAGCTATGACCTTGACCTTTGAACATATGACCTTGAACTTTATATCAAAATGATTGTTATATCAATACCTTAAATATTCTAATATGCATGCTTATACAAAAAGTTAATAGTTTTCAAGATAATTCAGTTTCAATACACTTATGCAGCTACTGTAGAATCATTAATATTCGTTAGGTTAAAATTTCGTGGTTTTGCATTTTTTAAAAATTCTATTGGTAGAAATTTTTGTGGAATTAAGTTTTGTGAAAATAAATTCCATTGAGGGCAATAGAGATTTAAAATTTTCAATGACATTTAATTTCGTGGTTTTCAGTAACCCACGAAAATAACAAAATTTAATCCCCCACGAATATTTGTGTTTTTTTTTCAGTATGACCTTGACCTTTGAACATATGACCTTGAACCATATATCAAAATGATCGTCATACCACTACCTACAATATTCTAATAAACATGCTTATACGAAAAGTTAAAAGTTTTCAAGATGATTCACAGTTTCAGTACACGTATGCAGCTATGACCTTGACCTTTCAACATATGACCTTGAACCACATATCACAATGACTGTCATATCAATTCCTACAATATTCTTATATATATATATATACCTATACAAAAAGCTTATAGTTTTCAAGCTAATGCACAATTTTAGTATTTATAAGCCAAAAATAACATTTCAGGGGCAAAAACTCCTACATGGAATATCATATAGTTACGAAACTTGGTATCTTTTAAATTTTGTCATGCTGAACATTTTAACAATGTTTTTATTTCATATATATTTTAATATTGGCAAGAAAATATCCTAAAACTGCAGAAATCACTAATTAGGTCATGACCTTGATTTGTGACCTTGACCCTGTTTTAAAGGTCATTTCAAGAAAAAGTCAAAACTGAAAACCCCATGTCATTATCTGTTCAAATAGTCAAGTTCTAACAATTTGAAGCCATTTTACGAAATTTTTTAAATTAAACGCAAAAACGCGTTACCCATTTTTTGACCAAATTTCAAGAAATGAACAAACTATAAGGCTTAAGACCCTAGAGAAGCCAAATATCACATCAGATTTTTTCTCCCACCATTGGTTTCAGAGAAGAAGATTTTAAAAGATTTTTGGACCCCTAGGTCACCTTGACCTAGTTTTGGTAGCCATGGCAACGCCATGAACAAATCTGAATTGCACCGACCCATATATGCTTCTGACCAAGTATCATTGAAATCTGTCCAGCAGTTTTGGAGGAGAAGTCGAAAACAGGTGTTAACGACGCACGCACACACGCTAGCACGTACGCACATACACACGCCGCGCTATGCCATAAGCTCACATGATCTTTCGGTCAGGTGAGCTAAAAAATAGAATGGATTAAACTCTTTGTTATTACTTTTCCAACAGTAGACATTACTATAGTGTCAGTCCAAGGTCTGGAAATTTTTTATTCAGTGTTCACCCAATAAGTTTAGCTATTTTTATACAAGTTTGTTTGTCGTTAAATAAAATTCTTGTTTTTTTCTAAGTCCTTTCTGTTTTCTGTAGATTTTTTATTTCTATATTTTATTTAACATGATCATACTTAACAATCTCCTTCACGCTGTAAGAATTTTCAATGGTATTCTTTCCAGCTCCAACTGCTACAGTTAAAATCAATTGTCTTTTACCAGTCCTTTTTTTTTCTTTTTCAAATTCTTCTCGAATTGTCTAAAACAGTTTTGAATTAAAATTTGAAATTTTTTTTCTATATTTCAGTTCTGAATATATTATATAGGTATATATAAGTATATACAAATAAAACGTAAAAAAGAATAATAAAATCCGTTTAACAAAATATTGATCAGAGTTTAATGATGCTACTATCAAAGTATTTATCAATATTTTTATTGCCCGTTATTGTATCTTTAAACTTTTAGTAGTGAGCTGAGAAGCGCTTGTGAAATTACTTCATTATTTATAATAAAAGGTTTTATGAGGAAATTATTTATATATACATGTATATAGATCTTTTGAACAACAATGAACAAACAAGAGGCCCATGGGCCTTAACGCTCACCTGAAGATATGTCCAATATTGTTTGCAAAGTGCAATAGACAATATATTAAGTACAGAAACTTTAAAAGTTTTCTCAAGTTAAGAACTCCCACAAAACTTAATCAGAAATATATCCACTCACTTTTCATTTATAAGTAGCTTATAAAATATGCATGAAGTATTTGTAGTGCAATCATTAATCAATTTCAGTAAAATTATGCAGCTATGTCCTTGACCTTTGAACATATATGACTTCAAACCATATATGATTGTCATGTCAATACCTACAATATTCTAATATACATGCCTATGCATGAAATTAATAGCTTTCAAGATAATTAATAACTTTAGTATTCCTATGTTGATATGACCTTCAAGTTTCAACATATAACCTTGAACCCTATATCAAAATGACCTTCATGTCAATACCTACAATATTCTAATATACATGCCTATACAAAAAAGTAATAGTTTTCAAGATAATTAGCAATTTTAAGTCTTCTTTTGCAGCTGTGACCTTGACCTTTCAATATATGACCTTGAACCATATATCAAAATGATCATGGTTGCAAAACCTACAATTTTCTAATATATATGCCTATACAAAAAAATTAATAGTTTTCAAGATAATAGCAATTTCAATCTTCTTTTGCAGCTGTGACCTTGACCTTTCAACATATGACCTTGAACCATATATCAAAATGATTGTCATGTCAATACCTACAATAGTCGAATATACATGCCTATACAAAAAGTTAATAGTTTTCAAGATAATTAATAATTTAAGTCTTCTTTTGCAGCTGTGAAATTGACCTTTTAACTTATGATCTTGAACCATATGTCAAAATGTTTCTCATGTCAATACCTACAATATTCTAATATACATGCCTATACAAGAAGATTATAGTTTTGAAGATAATGCACAATTTTGGTATTTATAAGCCAAAAATAACATTTCAGGGGCAACAACTCTTACATGGATCGTCATATAGTTACGAAACTTGGTATCTTTTTAAATTTTGTCATGCTGAACATTTTAACAATAATTTGATTTAATTCATATATCTCTCAATATTTGCAAGAAAATTGCCTAAAACTGCATAAATCACAAATTAGGTCATGACCTTGATTTGTTACCTTGACCCTAATTTAATGGTCATTTCAAGAAAAAATCAAAACTGAAAACCTTATGTCATTATCTGTTCAAATAGTCAAGTTATAACAATTTGAAGCCATTTTACGAAATTTTTAAAATTAAACGCAAAAACGCGTAACCCATTTTTTGTCCAAATTTCACGAAATGAACAAACTATAGGCTTAAGACCCTAGAGAAGCCAAATATCACATCAGATTTTTTCTCCCATCATCGGTTTTGGAGAAGAAGATTTTTTAAGATTTTTGGACCCCTAGGTCACCTTGACCTAGTTTTGGTAGCCATGGCAACGCCATGAACAAATCTGAATTGCACCGGCCCATATATGCTTCGGACCAAGTATCATTGAAATCTGTCCAGCAGTTTTGGAGGAGGAGTCAAAAATAGGCGTTAACGACGCACGCACGCACACACACACGCACACACGCACGCACGCACATACACACGCCGCACCATGCCATAAGCTCACATGACCTTTCGGTCAGGTGAGCTAAAAATGGAAATTAAAACGTTTACCAATTATAGTTTACTTCTGACAATGCAAGTTATTTATTTTAATTTTAAAATACATTAATAACCCTGAATACTTAAATATTCACAAGACTATCTCTTTCAGATTCTTAGATACATGGATACGATTCGGAAAGCAAACTGATAGACGGGTTAGAATGCGGTCAAAAACAAAATCCAATAAAATTGGTTCCGGTGTTCGCCATAAGTGTGTCCGAAATTGATTTGGGTGACAAAAGTGTTCGAAGGGACACTTCTTGCAATAAACTATGCAATAGTTTGCAATTGATTGTTATTCAAAAAATTATACAGTTTTAGGGTGCAATTCTTGCAGTTTTGAATGTGTATTTATGAAAAATATCCAAAAAATTAAATTTCCTGGCATTCTTTGAATGGTTCACAGCTTAAACTTAGAAGTATACTTAAAAGCGAAAATCAAAGTTTACTCGAGAATTAAGAAATAAAAAATCCTAAAATAATGAATAAAAAAGAACTTGCCTTTAATAATAATGTAAAATATGTTTTTGACGAAGCACTTGGGTATTCCCAGTCAACGTCTAATCCATCAAAATTTCTATCACGAAGAAATTTGATGCAGTTTCTTGCAAACAATCTTCTTTTGTCATCAGATACAGATACATTTATGAATGTATCGGAATGTCTAGCTCCTCCCACAGATAGCAAGGTCACTAAGTTATGATTTCTCGTCTTTAAGTCTGTAAAATCATAAAATCTCCCTTCTTTCTCCAGTCCTATTTTACCATTATCATCATCTAATTCTGATGGTATTAATTTGGCGTTAACTGTATCAATAATTACAAAGGCATACACTATATGTGTACATAAATTAGGATCTATATCAACCAGCTGGAAGTTCCATTTTGTCACAGGACGTTTGTTTGACCAGTTTGTGAAGTAACATACACGTTTAAACTCAATACCTGAAAAAACGAGTATATAAAATCTATACACTAATACAATTCTGAACGGCCAAGTAAGCGAACAGTGTTCTCAAAATATCAAAGTGTAATATTTGGAAGTGATTTTATAAAGGAAAAACAAACGCTTTCATTTTCTGAATTGTAGAAAACAAAAAGTTTGAAAATAAAATAATAATAAATAATTAATTAAGTTGAATTTAAGAGAAGTGTTGACATCAAGGGAGGTAAGTCTTTTCAACAGAATAAAATAACCGATCAGTAATAATGATTGTACAAAATATTACATTTTTCAGTCAAGTCTACGTTCGACATGCCGCTATTTAAATACTTTTCTGTTTTAGCTCAATTGACTTTAGCCAGCTGAGCTTGTGGCATGGCGAAGCCTGAGTGCATGCGTGCGTGAACTTCAATCTTCTTCTCTGAAACCACATGACCAAATGAAACCAAATTTGATGTAAAAGATCCCTAGGTGGAGTAGATTAAAATTTGTGATTTTCCAAGATGGCCGCTGTTACCATAAATCGAAAAACAACAGAAAAATTGCCATAACATATTTATGTGTTGATCAATTTGGTTCAAATTTGGTATATGAAATGTAGAACTCCGGTCATTTAATATATTTAACGGGTTTTTATAACTTTTTCATTGGCATATTATTGGCGTAATGTGCAAATTAGCAGCTAAATATATATATATATATATATATATATATATATATATATATATATATATATATTCTTTGAAAATCATCTTCTCTGAAACCACATTACCAAAAATGAAACCAAATTTGATGTGGAAGGTCCCTAGGTGGAGTAGATTCAAGTTTGGGATTTTAGGTTTGATCCTAAATCCAAGATGGCCACTGTTACTATAAATAGAAAAAACAGGAAATTGGCCTAAACATATTTATTTGTTTATCAATTTAGTTCAAATTTGATTTTTAGAATGTAGAACTCTGGCCTTTTTATGTATTTAACGGGTTTTTCCGTAACATTTTTCAATGGTATGTTACTGGCGCAATATGCACATTAGCAGCTAAATATAGCCAATTCTTTGAAAATCCTCTTCTCTGAAACCACATAACCAAATATAACCAAATTTGATATGAAAGGTCCCTAGATGGAGTAGATTACAATTTGTGATTTTAAGTCTGATCCTGAATCAAAAAAGGATTTTTTATTATTTCTATTTTATTGATTTATTTTTTTTTAATTTATTTATTAATTTGTTTTGTTTTGTTTTTTTTTTTTTTTTTTTTTTTTTTTTTTGCCATGTTTGGCCTGCCAGTTGAGCAGCACAGGACCTCTTGGGCCTCTCGTTAATTATTATAAGTATTATTTCATTTATTTTAATCATTAAAGATCAAAAAAATATTTTAAATTTTTCGTTTAGTTTGGCAAATACACTGGTACATGATCTTTCGCTAATTTTGGGGACCTCATTAGAATAGAATTGTGAATTTTTTTTTTTTTTTTTTTTTTTTTTTTTTTAATCTTTTATAAAATGTCTATGCATTCTTGACATAACCTAAAAAATTATATTGATTTTGTTCAAAAATAAAGAAAAAATAGGCTTAAGACGCCTTTTCACAGATTATACTATTGCCAATTCAATCTCGCAATATATCTTTTTTTTTCAATCACATGTAAAATAAATAACGGTGTAAACTATTAAATCTGTGAAAAGACAGTGGGCCGCTTATTACTGGGTGGAAAAATGCATTACAGATAACGAGGTAACCGACAGATTGCGACTACTGATTATTAAGCGGGAACTGGAGTAAAGATAACAGGATATCCGACACATTGTGAGCACTGATTACTGGACGGTAACTGGAGTAAAGATAACAGGATAACCAACACATTGTGACCACTGATTACTAGACGGTAACTGGAGTAAAGATAACAGGATAACCGACGCACTGTGACCACTGATTACTGGACGGTAACAGGAGTAAAGATAACAGGATAACCGTCACAATGTGACCACTGATTACTGGACGGGAACGGGAGTAAAGATAACAGGATAACCGTCACATTGTGACCACTGATTACTAGACGGTAACAGGAGTAAAGATAACAGGATAACCGACACAATGTGACCACTGATTACTAGACGGTAACTGGAGTAAAGATAACAGGATAACCGTCACATTCTGACCACTGATTACTAGACGGTAACAGGAGTAAAGATAACAGGATAACCGACACAATGTGACCACTGATTACTAGACGGTAACTGGAGTAAAGATAACAGGATAACCGTCACATTCTGACCACTGATTACTAGACGGGAACTGGAGTAAAGATAACAGGATAACCGACACAATGTGACCACTGATTACTAGACGGGAACTGGAGTAAAGATAACAGGATAACCGTCACAATGTGACCACTGATTACTAGACGGGAACTGGAGTAAAGATAACAGGATAACCGACACATTGTGACCACTGATTTCTGGACGATAACTGGAGTAAAGATAACAGGATAACCGTCACATTCTGACCACTGATTACTAGACGGGAACTGGAGTAAAGATAACAGGATAACCGTCACATTCTGACCACTGATTACTAGACGGGAACTGGAGTAAAGATAACAGGATAACCGTCACATTGTGACCACTGATTACTAGACGGGAACTGGAGTAAAGATAACAGGATAACCGTCACATTGTGACCACTAATTACTAGACGGGAACAGGAGTAAAGATAACAGGATAACCGTCACATTGTGACCACTGATTACTAGACGGGAACTGGAGTAAAGATAACAGGATAACCGTCACATTCTGACCACTGATTACTAGACGGGAACGGGAGTAAAGATAACAGGATAACCGTCACATTGTGACCACTGATTACTGGACGGGAACGGGAGTAAAGATAACAGGATAACCGACACAATGTGACCAATAATTTCTGACCGGGAACAGGAGTAAAGATAACAGGAAAACCGACACAATACGACCAATGATTTCTGACTGGGAACAGGAGTAAAGATAACAGGATAACCGACACATTGTGACCACTGATTACTAGACGGTAACTGGAGTAAAGATAACAGGATAACCGTCACATTGTGACCACTGATTACTAGACGGTAACTGGAGTAAAGATAACAGGATAACCGACACATTGTGACTACTGATTACTAGACGGTAACTGGAGTAAAGATAACAGGATAACCGTCACATTGTGACCACTGATTACTAGACGGTAACTGGAGTAAAGATAACAGGATAACCGACACATTGTGACTACTGATTATTAAGCGGGAACTGGAGTAAAGATAACAGGATAACCGTCACATTCTGACCACTGATTACTAGACGGGAACTGGAGTAAAGATAACAGGATAACCGTCACATTGTGACCACTGATTACTAGACGGTAACTGGAGTAAAGATAACAGGATAACCGTCACATTCTGACCACTGATTACTAGACGGGAACTGGAGTAAAGATAACAGGATAACCGTCACATTGTGACCACTGATTACTAGACGGGAACTGGAGTAAAGATAACAGGATAACCGTCACATTATGACCACTGACTACTAGACGGTAACTGGGGTAAAGATAACAGGATAACCGTCACATTCTGACCACTGATTACTAGACGGGAACTGGAGTAAAGATAACAGGATAACCGTCACATTCTGACCACTGACTACTAGACGGTAACTGGAGTAAAGATAACAGGATAACCGACACATTGTGACTACTGATTATTAAGCGGGAACTGGAGTAAAGATAACAGGATAACCGACACATTGTGACTACTGATTATTAAGCGGGAACTGGAGTAAAGATAACAGGATAACCGTCACATTATGACCACTGACTACTAGACGGTAACTGGGGTAAAGATAACAGGATAACCGTCACATTCTGACCACTGATTACTAGACGGGAACTGGAGTAAAGATAACAGGATAACCGTCACATTCTGACCACTGACTACTAGACGGTAACTGGAGTAAAGATAACAGGATAACCGACACATTGTGACTACTGATTATTAAGCGGGAACTGGAGTAAAGATAACAGGATAACCGTCACATTGTGACCACTGATTACTAGACGGGAACTGGAGTAAAGATAACAGGATAACCGTCACATTATGACCACTGACTACTAGACGGTAACTGGGGTAAAGATAACAGGATAACCGTCACATTCTGACCACTGATTACTAGACGGGAACTGGAGTAAAGATAACAGGATAACCGTCACATTCTGACCACTGACTACTAGACGGTAACTGGAGTAAAGATAACAGGATAACCGACACATTGTGACTACTGATTATTAAGCGGGAACTGGAGTAAAGATAACAGGATAACCGTCACATTGTGACCACTGATTACTGGACGGTAACTGGAGTAAAGATTACAGGATAACCGTCACATTGTGACCACTGATTACTAGACGGTAACTGGAGTAAAGACAACAGGATAACCGTCACATTGTGACCACTGATTACAAGACGGTAACTGGAGTAAAGACAACAGGATAACCGTCACATTGTGACCACTGATTACTAGACGGTAACTGGAGTAAAGATAACAGGATAACCGTCACATTCTGACCACTGATTACTAGACGGGAACTGGAGTAAAGATAACAGGATAACCGTCACATTGTGACCACTGATTACTAGACGGGAACTGGAGTAAAGATAACAGGATAACCGTCACATTATGACCACTGACTACTAGACGGTAACTGGGGTAAAGATAACAGGATAACCGTCACATTCTGACCACTGATTACTAGACGGGAACTGGAGTAAAGATAACAGGATAACCGTCACATTCTGACCACTGATTACTAGACGGTAACTGGAGTAAAGATAACAGGATAACCGTCACATTCTGACCACTGATTACTAGACGGGAACTGGAGTAAAGATAACAGGATAACCGTCACATTCTGACCACTGATTACAAGACGGTAACTGGAGTAAAGACACCAGGATAACCGTCACATTGTGACCACTGATTACTAGACGGGAACTGGAGTAAAGATAACAGGATAACCGACGCATTGTGACCACTGATTACTAGACGGGAACTGGAGTAAAGATAACAGGATAACCGACGCATTGTGACCACTGATTACTAGAGGGGAACTGGGGTAAAGATAACAGGATAACCGTCACATTGTGACCACTTATTTCTGGACGGGAACAGGAGTAAAGGTAACATGATAACCGTCACATTGTGACCAATGATTTCTGGACGGTAACAGGAGTAAAGATAACATGATAACCGTCACATTGTGACCACTGATTACTAGACGATAACTGGAGTAAAGATTACAGGATAACCGTCACATTGTGACCACTGATTTCTGGACGATAACTGGAGTAAAGATTACAGGATAACCGTCACATTGTGACCACTAATTACTAGACGGGAACAGGAGTAAAGATAACAGGAAAACCGTCACATTGTGACCACTGATTACTGGACGGGAACAGGAGTAAAGATAACAGGATAACCGTCACATTGTGACCACTGATTACTAGACGGTAACTGGAGTAAAGATAACAGGATAACCGACACAATGTGACCACTGATTACTAGACGGGAACTGGAGTAAAGATAACAGGATAACCGTCACATTCTGACCACTGATTACTAGACGGGAACTGGAGTACAGATAACAGGATAACCGTCACAATGTGACCACTGATTACTAGACGGGAACTGGAGTAAAGATAACAGGATAACCGTCACATTCTGACCACTGATTACTAGACGGGAACGGGAGTAAAGATAACAGGATAACCGACACAATGTGACCAATAATTTCTGACCGGGAACAGGAGTAAAGATAACAGGAAAACCGACACAATACGACCAATGATTTCTGACTGGGAACAGGAGTAAAGATAACAGGATAACCGACACATTGTGACCACTGATTACTAGACGGTAACTGGAGTAAAGATAACAGGATAACCGACACATTGTGACTACTGATTATTAAGCGGGAACTGGAGTAAAGATAACAGGATAACCGTCACATTCTGACCACTGATTACTAGACGGTAACTGGAGTAAAGATAACAGGATAACCGTCACATTCTGACCACTGATTACTAGACGGGAACTGGAGTAAAGATAACAGGATAACCGTCACATTCTGACCACTGATTACAAGACGGTAACTGGAGTAAAGACACCAGGATAACCGTCACATTGTGACCACTGATTACTAGACGGGAACTGGAGTAAAGATAACAGGATAACCGACGCATTGTGACCACTGATTACTAGACGGGAACTGGAGTAAAGATAACAGGATAACCGACGCATTGTGACCACTGATTACTAGAGGGGAACTGGGGTAAAGATAACAGGATAACCGTCACATTGTGACCACTTATTTCTGGACGGGAACAGGAGTAAAGATAACATGATAACCGTCACATTGTGACCAATGATTTCTGGACGGTAACAGGAGTAAAGATAACATGATAACCGTCACATTGTGACCACTGATTACTAGACGATAACTGGAGTAAAGATTACAGGATAACCGTCACATTGTGACCACTGATTTCTGGACGATAACTGGAGTAAAGATTACAGGATAACCGTCACATTGTGACCACTAATTACTAGACGGGAACAGGAGTAAAGATAACAGGAAAACCGTCACATTGTGACCACTGATTACTGGACGGGAACAGGAGTAAAGATAACAGGATAACCGTCACATTGTGACCACTGATTACTAGACGGTAACTGGAGTAAAGATAACAGGATAACCGACACAATGTGACCACTGATTACTAGACGGGAACTGGAGTAAAGATAACAGGATAACCGTCACATTCTGACCACTGATTACTAGACGGGAACTGGAGTAAAGATAACAGGATAACCGTCACAATGTGACCACTGATTACTAGACGGGAACTGGAGTAAAGATAACAGGATAACCGTCACATTCTGACCACTGATTACTAGACGGGAACGGGAGTAAAGATAACAGGATAACCGACACAATGTGACCAATAATTTCTGACCGGGAACAGGAGTAAAGATAACAGGAAAACCGACACAATACGACCAATGATTTCTGACTGGGAACAGGAGTAAAGATAACAGGATAACCGACACATTGTGACCACTGATTACTAGACGGTAACTGGAGTAAAGATAACAGGATAACCGACACATTGTGACTACTGATTATTAAGCGGGAACTGGAGTAAAGATAACAGGATAACCGTCACATTCTGACCACTGATTACTAGACGGGAACTGGAGTAAAGATAACAGGATAACCGTCACATTGTGACCACTGATTACTAGACGGTAACTGGAGTAAAGATAACAGGATAACCGTCACATTCTGACCACTGATTACTAGACGGGAACTGGAGTAAAGATAACAGGATAACCGTCACATTGTGACCACTGATTACAAGACGGTAACTGGAGTAAAGACAACAGGATAACCGTCACATTGTGACCACTGATTACTAGACGGTAACTGGAGTAAAGATAACAGGATAACCGTCACATTCTGACCACTGATTACTAGACGGGAACTGGAGTAAAGATAACAGGATAACCGTCACATTGTGACCACTGATTACTAGACGGGAACTGGAGTAAAGATAACAGGATAACCGTCACATTATGACCACTGACTACTAGACGGTAACTGGGGTAAAGATAACAGGATAACCGTCACATTCTGACCACTGATTACTAGACGGGAACTGGAGTAAAGATAACAGGATAACCGTCACATTGTGACCACTGATTACTAGACGGTAACTGGAGTAAAGATAACAGGATAACCGTCACATTCTGACCACTGATTACTAGACGGGAACTGGAGTAAAGATAACAGGATAACCGTCACATTGTGACCACTGATTACAAGACGGTAACTGGAGTAAAGACAACAGGATAACCGTCACATTGTGACCACTGATTACTAGACGGGAACTGGAGTAAAGATAACAGGATAACCGACGCATTGTGACCACTGATTACTAGACGGGAACTGGAGTAAAGATAACAGGATAACCGACGCATTGTGACCACTGATTACTAGAGGGGAACTGGGGTAAAGATAACAGGATAACCGTCACATTGTGACCACTTATTTCTGGACGGGAACAGGAGTAAAGATAACATGATAACCGTCACATTGTGACCAATGATTTCTGGACGGTAACAGGAGTAAAGATAACATGATAACCGTCACATTGTGACCACTGATTACTAGACGATAACTGGAGTAAAGATTACAGGATAACCGTCACATTGTGACCACTGATTTCTGGACGATAACTGGAGTAAAGATTACAGGATAACCGTCACATTGTGACCACTAATTACTAGACGGAAACAGGAGTAAAGATAACAGGAAAACCGTCACATTGTGACCACTGATTACTGGACGGGAACAGGAGTAAAGATAACAGGATAACCGTCACATTGTGACCACTGATTACTAGACGGTAACTGGAGTAAAGATTACAGGATAACCGTCACATTGTGACCACTGATTACTGGACGGTAACTGGAGTAAAGATAACAGGAAAACCGTCACATTGTGACCACTGATTTCTAGACGATAACTGGAGTAAAGACAACAGGATAACCGTCGCATTGTGACCACTGATTACTGGACGGTAACTGGAGAAAAGATTACAGGATAACCGTCGCATTGTGACCACTGATTACTGGACGGTAACTGGAGTAAAGATTACAGGATAACCGTTACATTGTGACCACTGATTACTGGACGGTAACAGGAGTAAAAATAACAGGATAACCGTCACATTGTGACCACTGATTACTAGACGGTAACTGGAGTAAAGATTACAGGATAACCGTCACATTGTGACCACTGATTACTAGACGGTAACTGGAGTAAAGATTACAGGATAACCGTCGCATTGTGACCACTGATTACTAGACGGTAACTGGAGTAAAGATTACAGGATAACCGTCACATTGTGACCACTGATTACTGGACGGTAACAGGAGTAAAGATAACAGGATAACCGTCGCATTGTGACCACTGATTACTACACGGTAACTGGAGTAAAGATTACAGGATAACCGTCACATTGTGACCACTGATTACTAGACGGTAACTGGAGTAAAGATTACAGGATAACCGTCACATTGTGACCACTGATTACTAGACGGTAACTGGAGTAAAGATTACAGGATAACCGTCGCATTGTGACCACTGATTACTAGACGGTAACTGGAGTAAAGATTACAGGATAACCGTCACATTGTGACCACTGATTACTGGACGGTAACAGGAGTAAAGATAACAGGAAAACCGTCACATTGTGACCACTGATTACTGGACGGTAACTGGAGTAAAGATTACAGGATAACCGTCGCATTGTGACCACTGATTACTAGACGGTAACAGGAGTAAAGATAACAGGAAAACCGTCACATTGTGACCACTGATTACTAGACGGGAACTGGAGTAAAGATAACAGGATAACCGACACATTGTGACCACTGATTACTGGACGGTAACAGGAGTAAAGATAACAGGAAAACCGTCACATTGTGACCACTGATTACTGGACGGTAACTGGAGTAAAGATTACAGGATAACCGTCGCATTGTGACCACTGATTACTAGACGGTAACTGGAGTAAAGATTACAGGATAACCGTCACATTGTGACCACTGATTACTAGACGGTAACTGGAGTAAAGATTACAGGATAACCGTCACATTGTGACCACTGATTACTAGACGGTAACAGGAGTAAAGATTACAGGATAACCGTCACATTGTGACCACTGATTACTGGACGGTAACAGGAGTAAAGATAACAGGAAAACCGTCACATTGTGACCACTGATTACTAGACGGTAACTGGAGTAAAGATTACAGGATAACCGTCGCATTGTGACCACTGATTACTAGACGGTAACTGGAGTAAAGATTACAGGATAACCGTCACATTGTGACCACTGATTACTAGACGGTAACTGGAGTAAAGATTACAGGATAACCGTCACATTGTGACCACTGATTACTAGACGGTAACTGGAGTAAAGATTACAGGATAACCGTCGCATTGTGACCACTGATTACTAGACGGTAACTGGAGTAAAGATTACAGGATAACCGTCACATTGTGACCACTGATTACTGGACGGTAACAGGAGTAAAGATAACAGGAAAACCGTCACATTGTGACCACTGATTACTGGACGGTAACAGGAGTAAAGATAACAGGATAACCGTCACATTGTGACCACTGATTACTAGACGGTAACTGGAGTAAAGATTACAGGATAACCGTCACATTGTGACCACTAATTACTAGACGGGAACAGGAGTAAAGATAACAGGAAAACCGTCACATTGTGACCACTGATTTCTGGACGGTAACTGGAGTAAAGACAACAGGATAACCGTCACATTGTGACCACTGATTTCTGGACGGGAACAGGAGTAAAGATAACAGGAAAACCGTCACATTGTGACCAATGATTACTGGACGGGAACAGGAGTAAAGATAACAGGATAACCGTCACATTGTGACCACTGATTTCTGGACTGGAACAGGAGTAAAGATAACAGGAAAACCGTCACATTGTGACCAATGATTACTGGACGGGAACAGGAGTAAAGATAACAGGAAAACCGTCACATTGTGACCAATGATTACTGGACGGGAACAGGAGTAAAGATAACAGGAAAACCGTCACATTGTGACCACTGATTTCTGGACGGTAACTGGAGTAAAGATAACAGGATAACCGTCACATTGTGACCACTGATTTTTGGACGAGAACAGGAGTAAAGATAACAGGATAACCGTCACATTGTGACCGCTGATAACTAGACGGGAACAGGAGTAAAGATAACAGGATAACCGTTACATTGTGACCACTGATTACTGGACGGTAACTGGAGTAAAGATAACAGGATAACCGTCACATTGTGACCACTGATTACTGGACGGTAACAGGAGTAAAGATAACAGGATAACCGTCACATTGTAACCACTGATTACTGGACGGTAACAGGAGTAAAGATATCACGATAACCGTTACATTGTGACCACTGATTACTAGACGGGAACAGGAGTAAAGATAACAGGATAACCGTCACATTTTGACCACTGATTACTAGACGGGAACAGGAGTAAAGATAACACGATAACCGTTACATTGTGACCACTGACTACTAGACGGTAACTGGAGTAAAGACAACAGGATAACCGTCACATTTTGACCACTGATTACTAGACGGGAACAGGAGTAAAGATAACACGATAACCGTTACATTGTGACCACTGATTACTAGACGGGAACTGGAGTAAAGATAACAGGTTAACCGACGCATTGTGACCACTGATTACTAGACGGGAACTGGAGTAAAGACAACAGGATAACCGACGCATTGTGACCACTGATTACTAGACGGTAACTGGAGTAAAGATAACAGGATAACCGTCACATTTTGACCACTGATTACTAGACGGTAACTGGAGTAAAGACAACAGGATAACCATCACATTGTGACCACTGATTACTAGACGGGAACTGGAGTAAAGATAACAGGATAACCGACGCATTGTGACCACTGATTACTAGACGGGAACTGGAGTAAAGACAACAGGATAACCGAGGCATTGTGACCACTGATTACTAGACGGTAACTGGAGTAAAGACAACAGGATAACCGTCACATTGTGACCACTGATTTCTGGACGGGAACGGGAGTAAAGATAACAGGATAACCGACGCATTGTGACCAGTGGTTACTAGACGGTAACTGGAGTAAAGATAACAGGATAATCGTCACATTGTGACCACTGATTTCTAGACGGGAACGGGAGTAAAGATAACAGGACAACCGACGCATTGTGACCACTGATTACTAGACGGGAACTGGAGTAAAGACAACAGGATAACCGTCACATTGTGACCACTGATTACTAGACGGTAACTGGAGTAAAGACAACAGGATAACCGTCACATTGTGACCACTGATTTCTGGACGGGAACTGGAGTAAAGATTACAGGATAACCGTCACATTGTGACCACTGATTACTAGACGGGAACTGAAGTAAAGACAACAGGATAACCGTCACATTGTGACCACTGATTACTAGACGGTAACTGGAGTAAAGACAACAGGATAACCGTCACATTGTGACCACTGATTTCTGGACGGGAACTGGAGTAAAGATTACAGGATAACCGTTACATTGTGACCACTGATTACTAGACGGGAACTGGAGTAAAGATAACAGGATAACCGTCACATTGTGACCACTGATTACTAGACGGGAACTGGAGTAAAGATAACAGGACAACCGACGCACTGTGACCACTGATTACTAGACGGTAACTGGAGTAAAGATAACAGGATAACCGTGACATTGTGACCACTGATTACTAGACGGGAACTGGAGTAAAGATAACAGGACAACCGACGCACTGTGACCACTGATTACTAGACGGTAACTGGAGTAAAGATAACAGGATAACCGTGACATTGTGACCACTGATTACTAGACGGGAACTGGATTGAAGATAACAGCATAATCGTTACTTTGTGACCACTCGCCGTCGTTTATAATCAATGTTGTGTTGTAATCATCAGTAAGTTAACCATCCTTTATAATCAATTCTGTGTTGTCATCGTCAGAGAGTTAATTGTCCTTTACAATCAATGTTGTGTTGTAATCATCACTGAGTTAACCGTCCTTTTCAATCAATATTTTGTTGCGTCATTAGTGAGTTAACCGTCTTTCTTATTTAATGTCGTCTTGTCATCATCAGTGAGTTAACCGTTCTTTATAATTAATGTTGTGTTGTCATCATCAGTGAGTTAACAGTACATTATAATTAATGTTGTGTTGTCAACAGTGAGTAAACCATCCCTAATAATCAATGTTGTGTTGTCATCATCAGTGATTTAACCGTCCTTTATAATCAATGTTGTGTTGCCATCATCAGTGAGTTAACCGTCTTTTATAATCAATTCTGTGATGTCATTATCAGTGAGTTAACCGTTCTTTATAATTAATGTTGTGTTGTCATCATCATTGAGTTAACCGTTCTTTATAATTAATGTTGTGTTGTCATCATCAGTGAGTTAACCGTTCTTTATAATTAATGTTGTGTTGTTATCATCAGTGAGTAAACCATCCCTAATAATCTATTCTGTGATGTCATCATCAGTGAGTTAACTGTCCTTTATAATCAATGTTGTGTTGTCATCATCAGTGATTTAACCGTTTTTTTATAATCAATGTTTTGTTGCCATCATTAGTGAGTTAACCGTCCTTTATAATCAATGTTTTGTTGCCATCATCAGTGAGTTTGCAGTACTTTATAATCAGTGTTGTGTTACCATCATCAATGAGTTAACCGTCCTTTATAATCAATGTTGTTTTGTAATCATCAGTGAGTTAACCGTCATTTTAAATCAATGTTGTCTTGTCATCATCAGTGAGTTAACTGCCTTTCATAATCAATTTTGTGTTGTCATCATCAGTGAGTTAACCGTCATTTATAATCAATGTTGTGTTGCCATCATCAGTGAGTTAACCGTCTTTTATAATCAATTCTGTGATGTCATTATCAGTGAGTTAACCGTTCTTTATAATTAATGTTGTGTTGTCATCATCAGTGAGTTAACCGTTCTTTATAATTAATGTTGTGTTGTCATCATCAGTGAGTTAACCGTTCTTTATAATTAATGTTGTGTTGTTATCATCAGTGAGTAAACCATCCCTAATAATCTATTCTGTGATGTCATCATCAGTGAGTTAACTGTCCTTTATAATCAATGTTGTGTTGTCATCATCAGTGATTTAACCGTTTTTTTATAATCAATGTTTTGTTGCCATCATTAGTGAGTTAACCGTCCTTTATAATCAATGTTTTGTTGCCATCATCAGTGAGTTTGCAGTACTTTATAATCAGTGTTGTGTTACCATCATCAATGAGTTAACCGTCCTTTATAATCAATGTTGTTTTGTAATCATCAGTGAGTTAACCGTCATTTTAAATCAATGTTGTCTTGTCATCATCAGTGAGTTAACTGCCTTTCATAATCAATTTTGTGTTGTCATCATCAGTGAGTTAACCGTCATTTATAATCAATGTTGTGTTGTCATCATCAGTGAATTAACCGTCCTTTATAATCAATGTTGAGTTGTCATCATCAGTGAGTTAACCGTCCTTTTTAATCAATGTTGTGTTGTCATCATCAGTGAGTTAACCGTCCTTCATAATCAATGTTGTGTTGTCATCATCAGTGAGGTAACCGTCCTTTATAATCAATGTTGAGTTGTCATCATCAGTGAGTTAACCGTCCTTTATAATCAATGTTGTGTTATCATCATCAGGGTGTTAACCGTCCTTCAAAATCAATGTTTTGTTGCCATCATCAGTGAGTTAACCGTCCTTTATAATCAATGTTGTGTTATCATCATCAGGGTGTTAACCGTCCTTCATAATCAATGTATTGTTGTCATCATCAGTGAGTTAACCGTCGTTTATAATCAATGTTGTGTTATCATCATCAGTGAGTTAACCGTCCTTCATAATCAATGTTGTTTTGTCATCATCAGTAAGTTAACCGTCCTTTTTAATCAATGTTGTGTTGTCATCATCAGTGAGTTAACCGTCCTTCATAATCAATGTTGTGTTGTCATCATCAGTGAGGTAACCGTCCTTTATAATCAATGTTGAGTTGTCATCATCAGTGAGTTAACCGTTCTTTATAATCAATGTTGTGTTATCATCATCAGGGTGTTAACCGTCCTTCATAATCAATGTTGTGTTGCCACCATCAGTGAGTTAACCGTCCTTTATAATCAATGTTGTGTTATCATCATCAGGGTGTTAACCGTCCTTCATAATCAATGTATTGTTGTCATCATCAGTGAGTTAACCGTCGTTTATAATCAATGTTGTGTTATCATCATCAGTGAGTTAACCGTCCTTCATAATCAATGTTGTGTTGTCATCATCAGTAAGTTAACCGTCCTTTATAATCAATGTTGTGTTATCATCATCAATGAGTTTACCGTCCTTTATAATCAATGTTGAGTTGTCATCATCAATGAGTTAACCGTCCTTTATAATCAATGTTGAGTTGTCATCATCAGTGAGTTAACCGTCCTTTATAATCAATGTTGTGTTGCCATCATCAGTGAGTTAACCGTCCTTTATAATCAATGTTTTGTTGTCATCATCGGTGAGTTTACCGTTTTTTAGAATTAATGTTGTGTTGCCACCATCAGTGAGTTAACCGTCCTTTATAATTAATGTTGTGTTGCCATCATCAGTGAGTTAACCGTCTTCTATAATCAATGTTGTGTTATCATCATCAATGAGTTAATCGTCGTTTATAATCAATGTTGTTTTGTCATCATCAGTGAGTTAATCGTCCTTTATAATCAATGTTGTTTTGTCATCATCAGTGAGTTAACCGTCCTTTATAATCAATGTTGTGTTGTCATCATCAGTGAGTTAACCGTCCTTTTTAATCAATGTTGTGCTGTCATCATCAGTGAGTTAACCGTCCTTCATAATCAATGTTGAGTTGTCCTCTTCAGTGAGTTAACCGTCCTCTATAATCAATGTTGTGTTGTCATCATCAGTGAGTTAACCGTCCTTTATAATCAATGTTGTTTTGTCATCATCAGTGAGTTAACCGTCCTTTATAATCAATGTTGTGTTGCCATCATCAGTGAGTTAACCGTCCTTTATAATCAATGTTTTGTTGTCATCATCGGTGAGTTTACCGTTTTTTATAATCAATGTTGAGTTGTCATCATCAGTGAGTTAACCGTCCTTTATAATCAATGTTGTGTTGTCATCATCAGTGAGTTAACCGTCCTTTATAATCAATGTTGTGTTGTCATCATCAGTGAGTTAACCGTCCTTTATAATTAATGTTGAGTTGTCATCATCAGTGAGTTAACCCTCCTTTATAATCAATGTTGTGTTGTCATCATCAGTGAGTTAACCGTCGTTTATAATCAATGTTGTGTTGTCATCATCAGTGAGTTAACCGTCCTTCATTATCAATGTTGAGTTGTCATCATCAGTGAGTTAACCCTCCTTTATAATCAATGTTGTGTTGTCATCATCAGTGAGTAAATGTGTTTTCTATTATTATGTTGCCTTTTGTAGTGTTGGATGTGATAGGTGTATTAAGTAGATAGTACTTACCTAATAAATGGATTGTGTTAATTGTCAACACAAATAAAACTATTAATGACTTCATGCTTTAAGAATTCAAAGATAGTCGTGTAATCTATCATAAATAAAAAAGATCAACTTATATTTAATAAGAAGACGTTTTCATTCCCAAAACAAACTAAGTTACTGGTTATATTGAAAATATTTAATCAATTTTACATAAAACAACGATGGTTAATCTTTATAATAATTTATACAATAAATAGACGTCTATCTGACATAAACAAAACCAATAACCAAATTCATTTACTAGTTTCGCTCTTCATTCTTCTTTACCTTTACCAGTTAAATCTCTCTCTCTCCCTCTCTCTCTCTCTCTCTCTCTCTCTCGTGTGTGTGTGTGTGTGTGTGTGTGTGTGTGTGTGTGTGTGATTTTCTCTACCTTTTCTTACTAATTCTTCTATACGTCAATAGAGGTTCAGTAGTTAATTATATATCTGCTAATGTTTTAAGTGTTTATGATTCATAGTTATAATACGTCAAAGTTTTACCTGTAGGTTACTATAATGTAAAACAGATCTGTCAACTACTTTTTTGTTTAATTTACATCACGAAAACAGCGCTTCCTGCATACTTAATAAGAAATATAACGTACTGTACCACAGTGAATACAGTTAAGGAATAACTTGTGTTTTTTAACAAGTTTATTGAGTCATAACTTGAAAAACAGTGTTATGCTACGCGCATTATGAAGTGTGCACTCCGTTTTTCATGTTATGACTCACTAAACTTGTTACAAACATAAGTTATTTCTTATAATTTGATTTTAAACACTTAAAGCTGCATTAAGTTTTTCAAAGAAAAAAAATAAAACGGTGCTAATCTAATAAATGATGTTCCTAATGAACAATGTTACATTTGGTTCAACGATAAAAGCTCGAATAAATACAGAAATTACAGTATTTACCCAGCGAGATGTAGCATTTGGGATCTTATATTAGAACATGGTTACGTCATCAAAACCCGGGTCATTTAAACACAACTTTCAAAATGTTGAAATACGATAAATTAAACACAGAACTTATTGAATTTGTCATTTGTGACTTAGTAAGGGAAAAATAACACCATTTCAAATACATCTGGATATTAATGAAGGACAATTAATGCAATCTGTCATGTTTCACTTTCGATTCTAGGCTTTTCCGTACATCCGTGCGCATGCTCCAAGCTCATAATTACCATCGTAGAACACTGACCAACCGGTCAGAGGATTCCGTTTATTTACAGCGAAAAGAAATGAAATTTTAGAAAATGAATGTCACGGATCGTGGTTAGAAGATATCTACTTTTAAAAAAATATATTTTTAGAAAATCAAAAAAAATTCAGAAATTTGGTAAACTTAATGCAGCTTTAAACTGAAACATAAAACAATGTTTTGTTTTATTTTTCTTGATTTTTTAATAATTGAAAAAAATTTTCTCTGCGTTGGAACTATCATCAACAAACAAAGAGTCATACGTCACGCCATTTACTTTTAGCGTTGCTATGGTTGCGTAGTTTATTGGAGTATAACGTGAAAATCGAGCACGTGCATTTACGTTGTGTTTGTATTGCAGTGTGATATAACAGAATTTAGAAATGAAATTATTATGCTTTGATAAGGTCAGCAGTTACTTAGATTTTCAGGAATCTTCCGGACACCAGCTATTGTTTATAATACATATAGATAGGCCTAGCTTCCAATGTGTGTGTGTGTGTGTGTGTGTGTGTGTGTTTATAGATACTTTTATTACATTATATCTTTTTAAGCAACATTCTAATTTATGAAATTAAGGGAAAAATAAACAAAACCAAAATAACATTATTTTAAAGAATATGACTCGGATATTTTTGCCATGAGCAACAGAGCTAAACATAGTGAAAAAGAAAGAAGAAATAAAGAAAAGGACACAAAAACACATAGCATATGCCCCAGTGTCTGCACATTGGCCACATGCCACATGTAGACGAAGAAACTGTCAATTCTCTCTCTCTCTCTCTCTCTCTCTCTCTCTCTCTCTCTCTCTCTCTCTCTCTCTCTCTCTCACACACACACACACACACACACACATGCCCGTTCAAGCATGTCGCCGGCTTTTGCTGGATGGCTCGGTACCAGTATAATGGACTGTGTTGTATGCGATTTTTATGCGAAATAGCAGGCAAGTATAATAGCACTGTCAAGAACGGACTTGTTCAATGTAGAACGGACTGGTACAATGTAGAACGGACTGGTACAATGTAGAACGGACTCGTACAATGTAGAACGGACTCGTACAATGTGGATCGGACATAGTTGCACATTCACGCACCACGTGAACTTGTGTTAATTAATCCTTTAGATGGATAAAAAGTGTATTTTCGCGAGTAGCTGAAAAACCAACCAATCAAGTTGAAATAAGTATTAACTTTAAAGTGTGACAGGAGGGATAATTTGTTTGAATGTTAATAGATAAAGTGTGTGTGTGTGTGTGTGTGTGTGTGTGTGTGTGTGTGTGTGTTATATTCTTGTTATAGATAAAAAGACATAAATTCTTACCGAAAACTGTTGTTGCCGTCATCTTGGAAACTGAGAAATCCGCACCCAAAACATGATCAGACTATGGTTACCTAAAAATGATTAAACTAAAGTAAATTTTGATTCATATTGATGCGACAATAGTTATCGCTCGAAGTCGAGCATAATGAATTTTTTTATGTTTAATACCGTAAAACAATAAAAGAGTTCTGCAAGGTGGACAGGTAAAACTAAATATCGACACTGCAGGTGGCGTATCAACAAAATGGTGACAGCAAAAACTAAATATCGACACTGCGGGTGGCGTTTCAACAAAATGGTGACAGCAAAAACTAAATATCGAACACTGCAGGTGGCGTATCAACAAAATAGCAACAGCAAAAACGAAATATCGAACACTGCAGGCGGCTTATCAACAAAATGGCGACAGCAAAAACTAATATCGACACTGCGGGTGGCGTATCAACAAAATGGCTACAGCAAAAACTAAATATCGAACACTGCGGGTGGCGTATCAACAAAATCTCCACAACAAAACCTTAGATCGAGCACTGCTGGTGGCGTATCAACAAAATGGTGACAGCAAAAAATACATATCGACACTGCGGGTGGCGTATCAACAAAATCTCCAAAACAAAACCTAAATATCGAGCACTGCGGGTGGCGTATCAACAAAATGGTGACAGCAAAAACTAAATATCGAGCACTGCGGGTGGCGTATCAACAAAATGGTGACAGCAAAATCTAAATATCGACACTTTGGGTGGCGGATCAACAAAATTTCTATAGCAAAAACTAAATATGGACATTGCGGGTGGCGTATCAACAAAATGTCCACAGCAAAAACTAAATATCGAACACTTCGGTCGGCGGAGCGTATCAACAAAATCTTCATATTGCAAAAGTAAATCTCGAACATTCCGGGCAGCGGGTGTATTGGTTGCTGGGAGGTCCTGTTCGAAGTGTATTGGTTGCTGGGAGGTCCTGTACGAAGTGTATTGGTTGCTGGGAGGTCCTGTATGAAGTGTATTGGTTGCTGGGAGGTCCTGTATGAAGTGTATTGGTTGCTGGGAGGTCCTGTACGAAGTGTATTGGTTGCTGGGAGGTCCTGTATGAAGTGTATTGGTTGCTGGGAGGTCCTGTACGAAGTGTATTGGTTGCTGGGAGGTACTGTTCGAAGTGTATTGGTTGCTGGGAGGTACTGTACGAAGTGTATTGGTTGCTGGGAGGTCTTGTACTAAGTGTACTGGTTGCTGGGAGGTACTGTACGAAGTGTATTGATTGCTGTGAGGTCCTGTACGAAGTGTATTGGTTGATGGGAGGTACTGTACGAAGTGCATTGGTTGTTGTGTATTGGTTGCTGGGAGGTACTGTACGAAGTGTATTGATTGCTGGGAGGTCTTGTACGAAGTATACTGGTTGCTGGGAGGTACTGTACGAAGTGTATTGATTGCTGTGAGGTCCTGTACGAAGTGTATTGGTTGATGGGAGGTACTGTACGAAGTGCATTGGTTGCTGGGAGGTACTGTACGAAGTGTATTGATTGCTGTGAGGTCCTGAACGAAGTGTATTGGTTGCTGGAAGGCACTGTACTAAGTGTATTGGTTGCTGGGAGGTACTGTACGAAGTGTATTGGTTGCTGGGAGGTACTGTACGAAGTGTATAAGTTGCTTGGAGGTACTGTACGAAGTGTATTGATTGCTGTGTATTGGTTGCTGGGAGGTACGGTACGAAGTGTACTGGTTGCTGGGAGGTCTTGTACGAAGTGTACTGGTTGCTGGGAGGTACTGTACGAAGTGTATTGATTGCTGTGAGGTCCTGTGTGAAGTGTATTGGTTGCTGGGAGGTACTGTACGAAGTGTATTGGTTGCTGTGAGGTCCTGTGTGAAGTGTATTGGTTGCTGGAAGGTACTGTACGAAGTGCATTGGTTGCTGTGTATTGGTTGCTGGGAGGTACTGTACGAAGTGTATTGATTGCTGTGAGGTCCTGTAGGAAGTGTATTGGTTACTGGAAGGTACTGTACTAAATGTTTTGGTTGCTGGGAGGTACTGTACGAAGTGTATTGGTTGCTGGGAGGTACTGTACGAAGTGTATTGGTTGCTGGGAGGTACTGTACGAAGTGTATTGGTTGCTGGAAGGTACTGTACTAAGTGTACTGATTGCTGTGAGGTCCTGTACGAAGTGTATTGGTTGCTGGAAGGTACTGTACTAAGTGTTTTGGTTGCTGGGAGGTACTGTAGGAAGTGTATTGGTTGCTGGGAGGTACTGTACGAAGTGCATTGGTTGCTGTGTATTGGTTGCTGGGAGGTACTGTACGAAGTGTATTGATTGCTGTGAGGTCCTGTACGAAGTGTATTGGTTGCTGGGAGGTACTGTACTAAGTGTTTTGGTTGCTGGGAGGTACTGTACGAAGTGTATTGGTTGCTGGGAGGTACTGTACGAAGTGTATAAGTTGCTTGGAGGTACTGTACGAAGTGTATTGATTGCTGTGTATTGGTTGCTGGGAGGTACGGTACGAAGTGTACTGGTTGCTGGGAGGTACCGTACGAAGTGTATTGATTGCTGTGAGGTCCTGTACGAAGTGTATTGGTTGATGGGAGGTACTGTACGAAGTGCATTGGTTGTTGTGTATTGGTTGCTCGGAGGTACTGTACGAAGTGTATTGATTGCTGGGAGGTCTTGTACGAAGTATACTGGTTGCTGGGAGGTACTGTACGAAGTGTATTGATTGCTATGAGGTCCTGTACGAAGTGTATTGGTTGATGGGAGGTACTGTACGAAGTGCATTGGTTGCTGGGAGGTACTGTACGAAGTGTATTGATTGCTGGGAGGTCCTGAACGAAGTGTATTGGTTGCTGGAAGGCACTGTACTAAGTGTATTGGTTGCTGGGAGGTACTGTACGAAGTGTATTGGTTGCTGGGAGGTACTGTACGAAGTGTATAAGTTGCTTGGAGGTACTGTACGAAGTGTATTGATTGCTGTGTATTGGTTGCTGGGAGGTCTTGTACGAAGTGTACTGGTTGCTGGGAGGTCTTGTACGAAGTGTACTGGTTGCTGGGAGGTACTGTACGAAGTGTATTGATTGCTGTGAGGTCCTGTGTGAAGTGTATTGGTTGCTGGGAGGTACTGTGCGAAGTGCATTGGTTGCTGTGTATTGGTTGCTGGGAGGTACTGTACGAAGTGTATTGGTTGCTGTGAGGTCCTGTGTGAAGTGTATTGGTTGCTGGGAGGTACTGTACGAAGTGCATTGGTTGCTGTGTATTGGTTGCTGGGAGGTACTGTACGAAGTGTATTGATTGCTGTGAGGTCCTGTAGGAAGTGTATTGGTTACTGGAAGGTACTGTACTAAATGTTTTGGTTGCTGGGAGGTACTGTACGAAGTGTATTGGTTGCTGGGAGGTACTGTACGAAGTGTATTGGTTGCTGGGAGGTACTGTACGAAGTGTATTGGTTGCTGGAAGGTACTGTACTAAGTGTACTGATTGCTGTGAGGTCCTGTACGAAGTGTATTGGTTGCTGGAAGGTACTGTACTAAGTGTTTTGGTTGCTGGGAGGTACTGTAGGAAGTGTATTGGTTGCTGGGAGGTACTGTACGAAGTGTATTGGTTGCTGGGAGGTACTGTACGAAGTGTATTGATTGCTGTGAGGTCCTGTACGAAGTGTATTGGTTGCTGGGAGGTACTGTACTAAGTGTTTTGGTTGCTGGGAGGTACTGTACGAAGTGTATTGGTTGCTGGGAGGTACTGTACGAAGTGTATAAGTTGCTTGGAGGTACTGTACGAAGTGTATTGATTGCTGTGTATTGGTTGCTGGGAGGTACGGTACGAAGTGTACTGGTTGCTGGGAGGTACCGTACGAAGTGTATCGGTTGCTCGGAGGTACTGCACGAGGTGTATTGGTACTGGGAGGTACTGTGCAAAGTGTATTGGTTCATATATTTGCTTAGTGAGGTTGCTAAATTTATTCATTTACTTGTATTTATTTATTTATTATTAAAAATATTTTTTACTAAATTTCCTTTCTAAAACTAAAAAATTATGCCACTTTTGTTTTCCGTCTAAATCGAGATGGTGAATTTTTTTTCTTTTTTCTCGAACTTTTTCAAGGTTGCCCCCGAGCCACTAGTATGAACGAGCCTTTGCATTTGGCAACGTTCCTTAACTTCTAGTTATCAACGTTGAGATTTTCTCTTACCCCTCAAACCTGTAACCGACACTTTATCAATACAAACTGTATGAATGATTGATACAAAGATTTTAACAGTCATCAAAATAAAGTTCTGCAATAAATTACATTATAAATATTTTAATAAGATAAATGGCATGATTAAAACAAAAAAGAAATGCAATGATAAAAAATTATTTATGGTTGTAATATACATTAATGTAAATTTAGCAGAAGAATAAAAAAGGAAATTACTGACTCACAAAAGAAATGACAGGTCATTAATTAATTCGTCATATGAATTATTTTACATCTTGTTTATCGAGCTTTCATATACCACTTTTTGAATTTAATCATAAAATACATTCAAAAAGTGGTATATGACAGAACTAATAAGAAATCGTACTGTTCTTTACATATAAACATGACTTTTGTGTAAGAAAACTGTAGGTTTTTACGTCATTCTATCAGGTGTTTATTTGATTTCTATAAGATCTCTCAAGATATTTTATATCTTGTAATCGAACATACGACATTAACTGCAGTTTAGTATCAATCATTGCCAACTTTGCGTTCGGTAAATTAGGGGAGTTAACTCGTACTATCGTGTAGGAGTCTTAGTCAGCCATCTTGGTGTAATAAGATTTAATGTGTTACCTATTTTACGGCTTTTATTTATTTATCAAAGAATGTTATTCAACATTAAACTATTTAACTCTAAACATGCAAATCGTTATATAGCGAAAATAAAAATTTCAAAAATTAGCACTAAGAGTAATAATACGTTTTAAAAAATGTATCTTTTTTAAATCTATGTACAAAATATCATAATTTTTGTCTTATCTTTTAAATCGGAAACCGACTAGGATAACAGGTCAATCATTCTGGATAATCCAGAGTCAATATCCGCTCCGCTACTCTAGCACTATATCGCGTAGGTAACGGAGCAGATTTAGACTCTGGATTATACAGAATGCCGGTCAATAGGATAATCAATAACTCTTTTTTTTTAAATTTTCCGCTCTCTCTCTCTCTTTAGTAGTAAAGAAAAACAAACGTATATAAGTAAAATCAGAAGTCCATGAATTACTTCATTCTGAAAAGATGCTGGATACAAGTATGTGACGTCACATTTTATTTTTAGTAGCGGTCACGCTAAGGTAAGCAATGCGATGTTAAGACCCATATCGCTTACACACTTCAAGTAATTCATGGACTTCTGGTAAAATAAATTTCATCAACCTTAGTTTACTACTCTCGGAAGATTCCTTTGATAAATACTCACATTAATCTCGAATATTAGTGAGATTAACACCTTACTGGCCAATAATTCACGTAGAATATACCTCCGTCTGATTAAACTTGATCAGAATTAACATTCGTTATCAATTAGTTACCTAATGTGTTGATAAGGACTTCTGTTTACCTTACCTTTATAATTGTGATCTGTTATTTACCTACGGGCATAGTAAAAATTGTTAGTAAGATGAATTTATCATTTGATTGAAATAATATTAATTAAATAATCTTTTTGTAAAAATAATATAATCAATATAAAATATTATAATATAATAATATAATAACTAGTACTTTTAAGATAGATAGATAGATAGATAGATAGATAGATAGATAGATAGATAGTAAATGTTAAAAAAAGAAACAAATGTTTATAAATTTACCTTTTCATATAAAACATCATCGGAATCTGCAAAATATCTACTTTTTAGCTATATGAGAACTTTTTTAAAATAAGTAAAACTGTATATTTTTGACGTTGTGAAGTAATGACGTCAATATTTTTCCTTCATATTCTTTGTTATAACATACAAAAATATCAAACGAAAAAAACCCAAAATTTTCTTCAGTAATTCGCTATATATATAAAAACTATAATAAAAATCTATTCATTTTAAACTTTTCATTGATATGAGGAATTATAATTTGATATCTTGTATACTTTTTCTTTAAAAGAAGAAATAAAATAAACTCCTTCATCAGAAGGTAGCAACTCAATAAGCATATCTCAGTACAAAGGGAGGCAACTCATGTACTCAATAAGCATATCCCAGTACAAAGAGAGGTAAAAACTTAAGTACTCAATAAGCATATCTCAGTACAAAGAGAGGTAACAGCTCATGTACTCAATAAGCATATCTCAGTACAAAGGGAGGCGACTCATGTACTCAATAAACATATCCCAGTACAAAGAGAGGTAAAAACTTATGTACTCAATAAGCATATCTCAGTACACAGGGAGGTGACTCATGTACTCCATAAGCATATCCCAGTACAAAGAGAGGTAAAAAATTATGTACTCAATAAGCATATCTCAGTACAAAGGGAGGTAACTCATGTAATCAATAAGCATATCCCAGTACAAAGAGAGGTAAAAACTTATGTACTCAATAAGCATATCTCAGTACAAAGAGAGGTTACAGCTCATGTACTCAATAAGCATATCTCAGTACCAAGGGGGGGGGGGTAACTTATGTACTCAATAAGCATATCCCAGTACGAAGAGAGGTAACTCATGTACGCAATTAGCATATCTCAGTACAAAGAGAGGTAACAGCTCATGTACTCAATAAGCATATCTCAGTACAAAGGGAGGTAACTCGTGTACTCAATAAACATATTCCAGTACCAAGAGAGGTTACTCATGTACTTTATAAGCATATCCCAGTAAAAGAGAGGTAACTTATGTACTCAATAAACATATCCCAGTACAAAGAGAGGTAAAAACTTATGTACTCAATAAGCATATCTCAGTACACAGGGAGGTGACTCATGTACTCCATAAGCATATCCCAGTACAAAGAGAGGTAAAAAATTATGTACTCAATAAGCATATCTCAGTACAAAGGGAGGTAACTCATGTAATCAATAAGCATATCCCAGTACAAAGAGAGGTAAAAACTTATGTACTCAATAAGCATATCCTAGTACAAAGAGAGGTAGCAACTCATGTACTCAATAAGCATATCTCAGTACAAAGGGAGGTAACTCATGTACTCAAGCATATCCCAGTACAAAGGGAGGTAACTCATGTTCTCAAGCATATCCCAGTATAAAGGGAGGTAACTCATGTACTCAATAAGCATATCTCAGTACAAAGGAAGGTAACTCATGTACTCAAGCATATCCCAGTACAAAGGGAGGTAACTCATGTACTCAAGCATATCCCAGTACAAAGGGAGATAACTTATGTACTCAAGAAGCATATCTCAGTACAAAGGGAGGTAACTCATGTACTCAAGCATATCCCAGTATAAAGGGAGGTAACATATGTACTCAATAAGCATATCTCAGTACAAAGGAGGTAACTCATGTACTCAATAATATTAATAATATTTCTATGGTTCTGAAATACATGGGCAGAAAAAAAATAAAAAGTTAAAAATCATCTTAACTAGAATCTTAATTAAACGCAGGAAAAATCTATTAAAATAGATATTTAAATTGATCTAAGCTTTTTCTACCAAACAATTTGATATACATGTAAATAACTTCAACAGATGATAAAAAAAATAATTAAGGTGATTAAGAAATTGTCATTTGTTTTCGGTTAATTTGATTACCAACAGGAGATGATTACACTTTCAGAACACACAGTCTCACTTCCTTTATGAAAGTTCACGTGTGTAACTAAATTGGTCAGTTTCTTTGTACCGTTGTGAAAAAAAAAAAACATTATTGAGTTCTAAAACGTACTAGATACAGATACAGAACACCCTTGAAACGTTGCAAACGTCTCGACCTTATTTATCTGACGTTATAACAACGTGTCACATGTGTCACATGAACGTCATTGAACATTGAAGACGACTATCATTTTTATCATTTTATTAGTATGCCCAAAATTTAGACACTTTAGATGTAAATATTTCACCAATTATTATTGTCATTGGCCCAAAAAAAAATCAAGTTTTTTGAACTAATGTCTAGTTAAATTAAGCGTACAAAGGTTTCACAATATAATCTTCATGCATTAAAGTGCGTAACAGTGTATTGTCTAAAAATATGATAAGATAAGAAAAAGAAGCCGAGCGATCCGCCTATAGGAAAAATGTTACACCTTTGAGAGACCTCTATATTTCAACATCGACTCGAGGCGAAATGCAAATTAATTTTAGCCTAACGTGCCTATATAAAACTTCACGTAATAAAGACATCTGAATATTGTTACTGAAAAAAACTTAATATGAAAATATGACATTGGTCGTTTTCTCACTATCATTACCCGTGATTGTGAAGAGTAAAATTCACATTAATGATTTTCGACGGTGAGCTAATGCGGCGCCTACATGGCAATGATAGTAGTTCCGTGTTTTACATGCATTATAATGTTGCTTTGTATACCTTAAACTTGTATAAGAAACGCATGCGTATTGACCAGTGGCCTGATAAATGATCATAACGTTGTTAGATATTTACGACATGTATTGAAACTATTTCCAATGATGTGTTCAGGTCAGAAGTGCGTAATTTTACTGGGTTATTTTTTGATGAAGCATATACACTGCGTTTAAGAGCACAGGCTGACCCATTCCATGACTGAATTTGAATTTTATAAAACTATTTTCTGTCCAGAAATGGTTCGAAAGACTATTCTAAAACATAAATGCAGCAAATCTAAAGGATTTCTTACCATAATTTGTTGTTGTTACTTGTGGTACATCCAAGATGTTTTGGTACCTAAAGGAATATTTAGAATTTTTTACTTTCAATAGAGAGATAAGACATGTTGGTGCTAGGTTGTAAATGATTTTAAAACTTTCTAAGGCCATATTTCTCATTCTGTGTATTACAGGGGGGAGTAGGTACGTCACAAACCGGGATTCGGGAACACAAAATTTCATAAAAATGGCGGCGAATACAACCGAATCGAAGTCAGTATTCTTGAATTGCATGAATTTTAGAGGTATTTCATATTTTTCTGATAGCGCACCGAACTTTTACTCTTATGAACAACACTCGGTTGTCAAAAATCTATCCTAAAACATGGCAGTTTATTCAAACACTTCGGACAAAGTTTTTTTAACAGCCGGCCAGGGGCACACTTTTACCGTAAAATTGCACGAACAGTGCCAAAGACGTGTATCTACTCATTGTAGTTCTAATTTTGCAACGTGTTTTTAAATCGGAATGGATTTTGGAGGTAGCAACACAAAAATTGTATACTCAAATAATAACGTCATTATCAAAGTATTTCAAGAAATGATGTAGGGCACACTATACAATAGCACTGTCATGTGCTACTTTTGAATTGTATTATTTTATAAAAATTCAAAACTTTTGATTTGACATTTTTAATTAAATAAGGAATATTTGATTTTATTATTACCTAAAGTTTTACTTTTACTTTAAAACTTATTTTCTACAATTAATCTTTTTCATTAATTGCATTATTTGTATAAAGATTTTTCAATAAGCGTTTTATTTAACAAGTCAGCTTTAGATTGAGTGACACCTCGAGATTACTCATTCTATATTTTTCGGCATTTTCTTAATTTTTAAGGATATTGTTAAAACAACTAATGGATAATCTCGGTCTTTAAAAAGGACGTAATTAACACTTATATCGACCAGCTTAACTTAATTTTTATTTTCTCATGGCAATCCTCCCAGGTAATACCTAGCGACAATAATGTTAAGTTACGTAATTTCATCAGATATTCACATTTTTTCTGTAATTTCATTGGTTAAAAATCATTTTTGAATTTCATGTAAAGTGAATTTTGCGACTGCTTCGGCAGTCTAGTCGGAGCCCGGCTAAGTGACTGAAGTTTTTGATTATAACGGAAAACCGTTTGTTTCGTAATATTTTTATATATTCGCAACTTTGTGTGCATTTTGGACATTATACGGAATTACCGTATTTATTGTATTCACCATATATATTTTATGTTGACGAATATTTACAATACAAGACAGTGAACTTTATCTTGGACTTCTAGTTTTATTTAACAACAACTACAGACTACCAGCTAATTCCCCAAAACAACAAAATACGGACTAAAAGAAATATACTATTTAATTATAATTTTTTTATTTACTTATTTACTTCATGTGCTACTTTTGAATTGTATTATTTTATAAAAATTCAAAAGTAGCACATGACAGCACGATGTAGGGAACACATCGTGTTTTATTTTGGACATTAATTTTTATCTTTTCCTTCCTTTTCAGGTACTTTGAACAGTGAAAATGACAAGGAAAAATCAAAACTAAATTTACACCCTGTAAAAGCTGAAAAACGGAAAAGACATACAGAAAAAGAAAATAAGATCGATACTACTCCTACCAAAAGTCCATTGGTTTCATTCTTTTTAAAAGAGGGTGTAAATTTAGTTTAAGTTACAATTAAGCTGAGTGGTCTAAAGAGTACTTAAGGATCACAGCACCTCTCACTGCCTGGGTTTAAATCTCCTCATGACAAAAACCAAGTGTGAGGAAGTTTGTAAGTTCACTTGCAGAAGGTCAGTGGTTTATTCCAGGCACTCCAGTTTCCTCCACCATCCCCAAACTGACCGCCTGGAAATAACTGAAAGAATCTTGACTGGAATGTAAAAAACATTACTCTTTGAAGAATGCATGATTGTTGCAGAGATCACACAACATGCCTGCCAAGTCGCAAAGGGGATGTTTCCGTCTTTAAGTTGTCACAAAACATTGACAGCTATGACACAATTGCCTGCAAAACTGCATGCAGACAGCAGACCTCTATTCTGGCAATCAGTGCCACCACTTTGATGATATAATTTCCAGTGCATATTGTTTCACCAGCTGGCAAAGACAATTTTTCGCCTCTTGTATGAGGAACAAATTTTCTTGCCTATATATACTACCATCCATAGTATTTATTTGACAGAATGCAACTCGTCTCACCCAACGAGGGATTGAATCTTCCATTTGCATCTTGAACTACAAATGCTTAACAGGAATTCATTTTGTTTTCACAGTAACAGTACGATGTGTGCCAGTTTTGACACATATGTAATTTGTTTCACTATAATTATGTAACGGGTAGTTTTTTTTTCAGATGTATTAAATTATAACTGAGAAAACTTTCTAGAGTCACATGTTGCTTTATTAATAGTACAATATAATGCATGGCATACACAGAAAATGTACATAAACACCCTAAAATGAAACAAAACAATAAATAACCACATGTTCTAATATAATATTACATAATACCCTATACCCTATGATACATAAAACAGTTATATGCCTTTTATTTTACATTATATCATTATATATTATTTAATACTTTATACCAAATATGATAGTTTAAATATCAGGTATAATGGCCTATTACATAGAGTATACATTGTATGGATATCTGACTCAGAAACTAAGGCATATGTTATTAATTTAAAATATATTAAAATTATATAGTCAAAACCATTTAATGAAATTAATAAAATCAATAAATGAAATAGTATTTGACCATTCCTAAAACAATCAATGTATATATCTTTAACTAAAGAGATGATTTAACTTGAATTACAGGTAAACACTAATAAATACTATTCACATACCAAAGTGGGGCCTCAGGTGTGCATTTCTCTTAAAACTGTATTTTATATATATATATATATATATATATATATATATATATATATATATATATATATATATATATATATATAAACCTGGTATATTATTATAATCAATGGACAAAACAATAAAAATACTTAGACAATGCTAAATAGGTTGCTGATGCAAATAATGAAACACACATACATATAGATGTATTTTTAGAACTGATAACAAATAAAAACTAACATCCCAAAATCACTGATTACCATTAAGAATAAATTAAATGGTTCTATACTCATTAAGATTAAAAAATAAATGATTTCCTGAATGTAAGCTGTAGCATTCATATTTATTATTTATGTATATGTAAACTTTCACAAAGTTCATTCATACAGTGCAGTTAATAAGCGAATAAGGATAAATTTAATTTAAAATCTGATTAATTTTACTATTAACAAAAATATGTATAGTATATAAAATATAACAAAACCTTTATAAGTATAATTTGTTTGACTTACCAACTGCTAAATAATTACTTTTTTTACCAAATCGATAATCCACAATAAAACAATATAAAAAAATATAAAACACAAAGAAACATTGTCACAAAAATTAAAAAAAACATCCATTAAAACATACTGCTTAGAACGCTGCACTGGCGGTCCCAAATCCAAATCCTTTTGGCCAACAATCAAACCATTTCTCAGTAACAAAGGCAACAACACAACCAGAGATGTAATAATTCAGGAAGACAACAACATCATATTTGACCAACAGCAAGTTACCGAAACATTCAACAACTTCTTTATAAATGTAGCAAAGGACATAGGGAACCCAAATACAACAACAAACGAAGAACATCCAAGCATACAAGCAATCAAACAAAACCACAGTAAACATCCGATTTTAGATTTTGCACCAGTGACAACAGAATTTATTGACAAACAGATACATTCCCTTAACACAAAAAAAGCAACAGGCCAAGACGGAATTTCACCTAAACTACTCAAGCTAGCACAACCTGTCATAACAAACCCACTCACAAACATTATAAACTTATCATTACAGTCATCAACTTTTCCTGACAAACTTAAACGAGCACAAGTTACTCCACTTCACAAGAAAAACAGTACAACAGACAAAAGCAATTACAGACCCGTCAGTATCTAATTATCCACCGTATCAAAAGGCCATAAACTCCCAACTTTCCACTTACTTCGAGCAACACCACTTTCACACATACCTCTCCGCTTTCAGACCTAGATACGGATGCCAGACTACCTTACTTAGAATTCTTGAAGACTGGCGTAAAGCTCTTGACGAAAACAAATACTGTGCAGCCATTCTGATGGATCTGTCTAAAGCATTCGACTGTCTCCCACACGACCTTATTCTCCTTAAACTTAAACATTACGGACTATCTGAAGCAGCAACACAACTTATGGAAAGCCATTTAACAAACCGACAGCAATGCGTCAAACTTGACTTGATACAACTATCAGCTCCTGGCAACAGCTGTACAAAGGGGTTCCACAGGGTTCTATCTTGGGCCCTGTCCTCTTTAACGTCTTCCTTAATGACATCTTCTACTTTACCAAAAACTGCAATCTGTACAACTACGCTGACGATAACACACTCTCTGCTTCAAACTCTGACCTAAACACTATCATATCAGATCTACAAACAGACAGTATCTCTCTCATACAATGGTTCGAAAATAACCAAATGCAAGCAAACCCAGACAAGTTTCAGGCTATAGCAATAGGCAAAAAAACACAACAAGCAAAGATCACTTTAACTCTAAATAATAATAACATTATACAGACAGAAAATGAAGTCAAACTGCTAGGGGTCACAATAGATTTCGAACTTAAATTCAACACCCACATTTCTGACATATGTAAAAAAGCATCTAGACAGTTGAATGTCCTCAAACGCATTGGTAACCATTTAAACAGACTTGGAAGACTTACTATTTATCACTCCTTCATACTTTCTAACTTTAACTACTGTCCACTTACTTGGCATTTCTGCAGTCAGTATAATACACAAAAACTTGAAAAAATACAGGAACGTGCACTACGCTTCATATACACAGACTACAACAGTACATACGATGAACTCCTGGAAAAATCCAAACTTCCATCACTCAAACTCAGACGCATACGAACAATGGCAACAGAAGTCCTAAAAACATCCCACTTTATCTTCAAGATCTTATTAACATTAAAACTTCTTCTATCTCATTCAGGTACACAAACAAAACAGAGCTACCATCAGTCAGAACTAGCAGGTATGGTTTGAAGTCTATGCGCTATGAGGGTGCAAAGTTGTGGAGCCAGTTACCAGACCACCTCAGAAAAGAACAGTCTCTTAATAATTTTAAGAGCCTTATCAACCGGTGGTCTGGTGACTCGTGTCACTGCTTTGCCTGTCATAGCGCTTAGACTTCATTTATTCCAATAATTACAATTCTGCTTCATTTTATTTATTTTATTTTAAATTGTTATTATGCTTAAGTTTAAGTTGCTTTTATGTTTTTTCTTTCTCCTCATTTTTAGTTAGTTATACTTTGTGAAATGCTTGCCCTTTTTTAGTTTATATTTGTACACTCTATAGTGCTTGCTATTTCATTATCAGTTGCTTTGCAGCCAGCATCTTTGCATGTTTTACTTATTATTTCCATTTCAGTTTTGCAATGATTTGATTACTTGCATGTATGTTTTGTAAATGTATGTTTGTATGTCTTTGTAGATATATATGTATAGTCGAACAAAAGCTCCTTAGAGCTTATGTTACTGTTATTTAAATTTTCGACTTTAAATAAAGATTTATTATTATTATTATTATTACATGAGATGTGTCTTTCCTGTTCAAACCCAGGTAAAAATCTAAATGTCCCTCCTAAAATCTGACCAATCAGAGTGATGGTCAAACAAGGGACATAATTATAAAACAGAAATATAAGGAGGCTCAGTTGGCTCCTTTCCAAATTACTAACTATTAGTACTTAAATAAAAATAACTTAACTAATAACTTAATTAAACTTAAAATACAAAAACCTTAATTAGCTTAACTAAGTTAAATATTAAATAAAATACTATCTGCTACAATTAGTCATCAGGTTTATACATAAATTTTACAGATTTCCTTGAAACCTCTTGTCAGACCTGGGAGTGTAGTGAGCTGGGTCGGCCAGATAGGACAGTTGGTCAAACGTCCCACTGGTATTCAAGGGGTCCTGATTTCAAAGATCATCCACTATGTCTATGCATAACTTCAAATGACAGACTTCTTTTCCCTGCTGACGGCCAAGAAAGGTTTAATCTAACAGGATTTGCAAATACATGACTTGCTAAAGCTGTCGCCACTACCACCATTTGTACCATTTTCTCTTTGAAGACAACACATTTCTCCTTAATGGAGAAAATACTTGCATAAGTAATATTAAGTTCTTAAATGACAATGTTATCAGAACCATTATGATATCTTTTAAGTAAAATCAAATTAGTTTTTCTTCTTCACTTTCATTGGAGGTGTTCAAAATTCCAACAGAAATATGATGTGCTTATGTTGTGTGTTGGTATTTCCAGTTTTTTGGTTATTTGATAATGTCATTATTATTATGCGCCATTGAAATGTTACAGATCACTAAAGTAACTTACAAAATAAGGTTTTTTGGAAAATAAGAAAATTGTATGAGTGAGAAATTATATCTATCCGCCCCTAGTTATTGTGAGCTGGATTTCTCTGAAACCTTGTGTTACAACTGATCTGAATTTGTCAGACCTAACAGACCTGTCTCCAACAGCTGTTTTCATATCAACTTAGAATAAAAATTAGGTTGGAGGTTGTTTACACCTTGAATCCATTTATCTTTTCCTTCCTTTTCAGGTACCTTGAACAGTGATAATGACAAGGAAAAAATCAAAACTAAATTTACATCCTCTATTAAAAAGAATGAAACCAATGGACTTTTGGTAGGAGTAGCATCGATCTTATTTTCTTTTTCTGTATGTCTTTTCCGTTTCTCAGCTTTTACAGGGTGTAAATTTAGTTTTGAATTTTTCCTTGTCATTTTCACTGTTCAAAGTACTTGAAAAGGAAGGAAAAGATAAAAATTAATGTCCAAAATAAAACACGAGGTGTTCCCTACATCGTGCTATTGTATAGTGTGCCCTACATCATTTCTTGAAATACTTTGATAATGACATCATTATTTGAGTATCGAATACAATTTTTGTGTTGCTACCTCCAAAATTTATCCCGATTTAAAAACACGTTGCAAAATTAGAACTACAATGAGTAGATACACAGTTCGTGCAATTTTACGACAAAAGGGTGCCCCTATCCCGGCTGTCAAAAAAACTTTGTCCGAAGTGTTTGATTAAACTGCCATGTTTTAGGATAGATTTTTGACAACCGAGTGTTGTTCGTAAAAGTTCGGTGCGCTATCAGAAAAATATGAAATACCTCTGTAATTCATGCAATTCAAGAATACTTACCTCGATTCGGTTGTTTTCGCCGCCATTTTTATGAAATTTTGTGTTCCCGAATCCCGGTTTGCGACGTTCCTTCTCCTCCTGTATTCTTAATGTTGGTATTTTAGCATTGTTTAATAATTCTTCGTATGTGATGTCAAAGTCATTGTATACAAATCTTAATGCCCGTTCCTGTGTTTTTTATAACTTGTTGCTGTTTCTTTCATTACAAAAATGCCAAGCTAATGGACAGAAATTAAAGTTACTTAATAATAATAATAATTTATTGCTCAAACACAATTTACAATATTGGTTAGGGCAATACTAACTGGTAAACAAAACTAACAAACATACAAATTTAAAATTTAGAAAGCCCAGATTTTGGGGTAAGTCTCAAATAATATATTTAAGTATTAAGTTATATTGAATCAATGTGCAACATCCAAAGGGTTTTGATTACATGTTACAAATACAATGTATTTTTATTTTATTTGCAGTTCACTCGTTGTTTCTGATGTCAAGACTACAAGTTATGAAGTTTATTATTTCTCTTAATATTTTTTTATCTTTATTATTTAATAAATATTTTATTTTTGATACATCTGACATATTCATAAAGAAAGGATTGTGATTGGTAATTTCTTTAAATAACATATTCCTATTCTGATTATATTGTTCGCAAGATAACAAGAAATGAATTTCAGTTTCAATTTGGTTTTTATTACAATTTAAGCATACTCTGGAGTTAACATCTAAATTATCATATCTGCCCGCTTCAATAGCGAGTTTATGAGCCCTTAATCAGTGGATCTGTCTTTACGGGTATGAAGGACATTAAGATATGGGGGTTCAGATTGTGATTTTATTAATTGCGGATTAAATAATTTCAGTTTATGGGTCATTGTTATCATTTTGATTTGTTCTTGGTTTTCTATATCAATAATTCTTTGTTTAATGTTGGTAAGATGCAAATTTATAAGTTCTGGATTAATTATGATAAAAGAGTAGCCTAATCGATTCAAGATATTTTTTGCATGTGTTGTCCACGCATTTGTGTTAAAAGTTTCTTTATATATTTTATATAACAGAGTACTTAGTATTTTCTTTTGAAACTACATAGGCCCAGTATTTAATTATGTTAAATTTTAAATTTTGCTGTTAAGGGTATGCGATTAAGCTCCGCTCTACATGCATTGTTGCAAGATTTAGAATGTACACCCAGAATTTCTTTAAGGAATTTGGTATGAATATGCTCGTGTGGTTCAGAGTCTTTATATTTACTGAATGCACCCCATATTTCACTGCAATAAAGAAGAACAGGTATAACTAATGAATCAAATAATTTTTTAATTAGATAACATGACTGATTCAAACCTATTGTTTTCTTAATTTTGAAGTATGCTTTTTGCGCTTTATTAGCTAAATTAATTTGTGTTAGATTGAAATTGCCATTATATTTTAAGTCTATACCAAGATAGGAAGCAGATTTTAGTGTTTTTATTGTGGAATTTTTAAAATGAAATGTATCAGTATATGTTTTACCGTTTGAGTTGAATACAGTAATGTTGGATTTTGCTGGATTTACTTCCAGTTTCCAAAGATTATAGTATAATGATAAATATGAAAGTGTAAAAGATAGCGAGTTTGTGCTGCTTTTAAAAAAAAAATTGTTTGTTGAGATGCCTTTTTACATATGTTACTGGTGTGTGTGTGTGTGTGTGTGTGTGTGTGTGTGTGTGAAACTTTAATTGGTAGTCAATCATCTATGCCTAGTAATTTTACAACTTTTTCACAAGTAAGATCAGCGGTGTTGTTAATTTGAATTATTTGGGTTATGTTGTATGTTTTGGATTCAACTGCAACCAATTGAAATTGGGAATTTGTTGTTGTGGAACCAATTATTAAATTTGTCGATTCGTCTTGTAATGCTTTTCTGTTCTCTAATTAATAAAAAATATATGGGATCGAGGTTTGGATTTGAATTAACTCCCTTATTTGAAAGTAAACAATAAACCAAAAGCGAAATATTCAATTACTTTCTGATAAAGTTTTCTTGTATTTAGATATTGAAAAAATCAAAAATAAATATTTTTAACAAAGATTGCAAAACATGCTTTTAAATGTGTTGGCAATGGATATTTAATTAACATTTTGCATTTTTATCGTTTAGCTTTTCTTTATTATGAAAAAAAGTGTTTTCCGGAAGTGGGATGTGGTACATACTAAGTACTGTGACTATAAAAACAAGATAAATACATCGTTTTGAATGTTGCCACGGAAATCTCATTGATGTCATTGAAATGTCATTGAAATGTATGGTTGTACTATATGGATAAACTTTTAGTAATATATTTTAACTTTTTTATAGTCATCAAGTCAAATTCTTCTTGTGATGGTCAACCTGTTGATCAATAAACTTTTTACAGTACAGACTACTACAGTTTTTATGTAGAGCATATTATATTAAGCTTTAAATTAGCGACAACGCAATTCTCGTCTGTTTGAAGTATGATTGTGTGAGAACTTCTTTTATTGAATTGAACAAATAATAACTCTGTATTCAAATATTAAATAATATCTATTTTACCAGTTTGGGTTATAATTTACTTCCTATAAAATATGATATTTGGAGTTGGACTGAACATTATAACAATAATGATTGTAGGAAGAAGAAGTCCCACATTGTGCTGAATTTTCAGTTGAGAAATTAGTCAATCTACCTACAATAATTTTTCTCCATCTTTTCTCTAGAATGATTTGTAAATCCTAGGGACTTAGGGACAGGAACACAAATGTTTAACAGTGGTTAGTAGTACATACCCGTGCATTCAGTCATGTTTAATTATTTAATAAAATTACTGTAATTTGATGTATTGCTAATTATGGTATATAAGGGTCTTGACTTTAATTCCCTAATTTAAGTTGACCAGAAACAGTAGTATTTATGCCTGAACTAAATTTCATAATGGAATTCACCCGAGATCCATGTGATACATCATAGCGTTTGTGCGGGACAATTATTTCTATTGGCAATGGAATTGCATAAACTGATGTTTTCCCATAATAATGACGTTTTTCAGGAATATTTAATGTAAATGTTATCGATTTCATTCTGCACAAATGTTAAGAGTTATTGATCACATGGTATGCTGGCGAGTTCCATTAGTAATGGTAGTGGGAAAAAAAAGGTGCCATGAAATTTTTGACAAATTTGACAAGTACAATTTGTATCGTGTTTTTAGTCTACAATTTTAATGGAACAAAATGGAACTAGAGATGTAATTTTAACAGTTAGCATAAAAAATAAAGTAGTCAACCACTCTAACATTTTTAACCTCCTATAACTACCAAAAATTGATAGCACATTAAATAAACAATTCTTATTTTGACCTAAGAATGGTCATCTAATTCACTTTAAAAAAGGGGTTTTCAAAAAATGTCATTACATAGGCATATTTGAATTGATTGCTATAAAACTTATAACAATTTATAGCTATACATCTGAGTCATAAGAAATTCTGACTGTTTTGGTTTCAATGATTTATATATATATATTGATGTTCAGTTAAATTTGTGTGATATCAGTATTTCATTATCATAAAATAATCAAAGTACATCTTTCAGACATTTGAAAAATCGTAAAAAACACCTTTGTATTAAAAAAAAAAAGTCATAGGTTTTTAATTCAATATTTTGTTAATGATGGCACTTTAAATTTGAAAAAACCATACCTGAAAATTGACAAATCTTCTTCCTTCTATTAATGCCAAATTTGTGTTGATTGGGATTACATTAATGACAGAATTTGTTTGGAATTATATCAGAAATGTGCTGTGGGTCATTGGTGTTAGAAAAATGGCTAAACATTCACTCTTTAATTAAGGTGATTCAATACAATATGTTGTAAAGTATTCTTTATGCAGAATGTTATGGAAAAAGTATACATTACAAATTTTCAGAAAAATGTTTTTACAGGAAATTGTCAATTAATAGGTTTTCCAATAAAATAATCAGTATAAATAGTAATACCTGTTAAAACAATAACATTTATATAACAAGTTTGTTGTAGATGACCAGTGGTCAAGGTTCCTTTGCTTCTAATTTTTACCCTAAAAAATCTCTTTGAATACTTCCTGTCAACAATGTACACCCCTTTATTTCCTATATATGCATGGTCTTTTGGTTTTACTGTTTTTAGATTGTAGGAGTGAAAGTTTGGAACCAATCTCAAATAACAACAAAATATGAATTGTTAACATATTATTATCTGTTTTTCACTTTAAGGTTTATTGGGTGATCCACATGTAGAAGTATAAAGAACTTTGAAATGTATTATGTGTCACTATGCAGTTCAACATATCAAGATCAGCTGATCCTTGGAATCAGTCACAACAGAAAGTGGAACAGATGGATACCCCATACCTGCTTCCACCCCCACCTATACCACCAAGACCAAAGACTAGACAAATAGCTTCAAATAATAATCTAAAGAATGAACCCCCAGGATTACCAACAGCACATTTTTATAGAGCTGACAGTGCATGGGGTGGCAGTTCAACTAGTTCTGAAGACAGACAATTCTCAAATAATACATATCAAATTCCGAAAAATGCTTGGGGAATTCCAGAGCCTCAAATTCCAAAAATCTCTTCATCTAGTTCTTCAATGAATCAGCCAATAGGTTCTAATTGGAACAGATCACATCACCCAAACCTGAATGATATGTTTAGTGATGATTTCTTTATGTCCAAAATGCCTACACCAACACCGTTTAAGGTGGCCGATGCATTCAAACCTCAATCAGGTTCGTCAAAATCAGATAGAGGTTGTACATCAGATTCAAATTCCCCAGAATTTGTGGATGTGTCTCAAAAACAAAAGTCACAAGGACCACCTCTAATCTCATTGTCTCCTCCTGGAACATTAAAACCTCGTATTGGAGAAGATGGCTTCCAACAAATAACTTATAGCATGGATTTGGAAGGAATTGATTTTAGTGGTTCTGTAGAAAATTCATTAACAGATGAAAAAAGGAGTCTAAGTTCTTCAGCTGAAAATTTGCCATCATCAAATAAAACTGCACTTTATCCAGATATCAGTCATGCATTTAAGGAAGTTAGACAAGATGAAGTAGCTAAATATACAAATTTATCTCATCATCAAGCATTTCCACAACCTTCACATAATTTTGCATTTACTAGTAATTCGAACAATGGGTTACATTATGGCTGGAATCCAGAAATATTTATTGGACAGACAAATACTGCAAACAACAGTGGACAACAAATACATGTACAGAATCAACCAAGTTTTCACAATGCCACCTATACTGGTAGTGAATATCAATGGGGATTTCATAATAATGTAAAAAATGCGAGTACTAACCCATTTCACCAAAGACCTCAGAGTTGTTTTACAAATAATTTTGGATCATTTGTTACTGATTCTAATCATATACAAAGATCTTCAAGTCATAGTGAGTTTGAAGGCTTAAGATCTGAACCAAATCCATCTATTCAAAATAATGACATGAGTTTTGATCCATATTCAGAGTTTGAAAATGGTAATTTTTCACCAGTTGAAGGGAAACCACCTAGGGCTCGTAAGAGTAGTGATCTTATGGAATTCTCAGGGCCATCAGAAACAGAGTATATGTCCTTAGACTGTTTTGATCCTTTGTATGAAAAGGCACGCAGGGAATCTGTAAGCTCTAAAGATAGTCTTCCACAATATTCATTTTCTGAACCTATAATGTCACCAGGCTCTACAGGTACAGTTGGTACAAAATATGAGAACCTGAGTTCATCTCCAAAACCATCGCTTTACCCAAACATTCCACATGAAATATCAGATGAAGATTTAAATACAAAACAAAGTTATATGGACCGAGGATCTTGTGATGATTTTATCAAACATAATGACAGCTTAGAAAACTTCCTCCAGGATGACAGAATAGAAAGGAAGAACTCAAATGAGAGACCACCAAGACCAGATAGATGGAATTCTAGGGTAAATATTTAGTTTTATCAATAATAGTTTGCCTTCACAAAATGATTGACATCATAACAGCAGTTTTGGTTTGCCACAAAGTTTTAAAATTAATGGTTTTAATTGAGACATTCAATGATTGGGTTATTCTGTTCATTCATCATATATGTGATAGTTTCAGTAGCGGATTGAGACATTCAATAATAGACTCAATGAGTTAGTCATTCTGTTCATTCATCATATATGTTATAGTTTCAGTAGCGAATTGAGACATTCAATAATAGACTTATTGAGTTAGTTATTCTGTTCATTCATCATATATGTGATAGTTTCAGTAGCGGATTGAGACATTCAATAATAGACTCAATGAGTTAGTCATTTTGTTCATTCATCATATATGTTATAGTTTCAGTAGCAAATTGAGACATTTAATAAGGCCAATTCAATTTAAATAGTAGATTCTCATCCAAGTTGGACAAAAAAAAATTCGGGCAGGGGGAGGGTTTTTTTTTTTTATATTTTATACGAAAACTAGCACTCTTACATGGTTGACATCTTTTTGTCTATATTGCCGCTTATTAAATTATTGTACACTTCCACTAACTTGAGTGTCTGCTATATTTGCCCTGTACCATGCCCGTAATTCTTTCAAACCACTGGCGAGATGCAAAATTAAGAAAACCATGCTCTATCCATAACATGTATGAAGCTACTTTCAATTTCAACCTCGCACTTCTGGTTTTTACGGGAGTACTTAAAACCCGTTTCTGAAACACCATAGACTCGACATAACTCCGTAACAGACTTTGAATATGCCCAGGATGGGAAACGAAAATAAAATGACTTGGGGCGGCACATTTTCAGTGGGGCGAGCGGGGATGAGAATCTACCAATTAAGTTGAATTGGCCTAATAGGACTCATTGAGTTAGTCATTCTGTTCATCTATCAGATATGTGATAGTAGTGAATTGAGACATTCAATACTAGACTCATTGAGTTAGTCATTCTGTTCATTTATCATATATGTGATAGTAGTGAATTGAGACATTCAATACTAGACTCATTGAGTTAGGCATTCTGTTCATTTATTATATATGTGATAGTAGTGAATTGAGACATTCAATACTAGACTCATTGAGTTAGTCATTGTGTTCATTTATCAGATATGTGATAGTAGTGAATTGAGACATTCAATACTAGACTCATTGAGTTAGTCATTCTGTTCATTTATCAGATATGTGATAGTAGTGAATTGAGACATTCAATACTAGACTCATTGAGTTAGTCATTCTGTTCATTTATCAGATATGTGATAGTAGTGAATTGAGACATTTAGTAATTGAGTTGGGTTAGTCTTTCTGGTCTGTCAGTAAATACATAATGGTATAAATATTTTTTCAAATTTTGTTTTATTGAGAAATTTTAAAAAATATTGACTGATAACATCAGTGTGACTTGTTTTCAGTTTAGATCAAATTCAATTTAAATACTTTAATTTTAGGATGCAGCTTATGAGAAATTAAGAAAGCGTATGTTTGTTGATGAAGAGTCTGAAGCATTTTGTCAGATGGTGGCAAAGTAAGAACAATTATTTTATATACATTATACATGTATACAGAATGCTAAGATATTGTGTTGTACTTAACTGTTGTTGAACCTATTCTTGTTGAATAACTCTATTTGTACTTAACTGTTGTTGAACCTGTTCTAGTTGAAAAGCTATACTTGTACTGAACTGTAGTTGAACCTTATCCTGTTGAATAGCTCTACTTGTACTTTATTGTTGTTGAACCTGTTCTAGTTGAAAAGCTATACTTGTGCTGAACTGTAGTTGAACCTGTTCTAGTTGAAAAGCTATACTTGTGCTGAACTGTAGTTGAACCTTATCCTGTTGAATAGCTCTACTTGTACTTTATTGTAGTTGAACCTATTCTAGTTAAATAGCTCTACTTGTACTTAACTGTTGTTGAACCTATTCTAGTTAAATAGCTCTACTTGTACTTAACTGTTGTTGAAACTATTCTAGTTGAATAGCTCTACTTGTACTTTATTGTAGTTGAACCTATTCTAGTTGAATAGCTCTACTTGTACTTAACTGTTGTTGAACCTATTCTAGTTGAATAGCTCTACTTGTACTTTATTGTAGTTGAACCTATTCTAGTTGAATAGCTCTACTTGTACTTTATTGTAGTTGAACCTATTCTAGTTGAATAGCTCTACTTGTACTTATGTAACGTAATACAAAATACACCGTCTAGGTTTCAGCCGCAGCATTTATTGTTCATCCATGGTTTATTTACATATAGATAAAATATAGTCCTAAAAAGAAGAAACGAAAGATACAATTACTATTTTGCATAATATTACAAAATACACATAGTTCAAAGATCTCATTAATATTACCAAAATATATATAGACATTGTAAAAGAAACTTGTTGTCAGTATTCAACAATATAGACTGATACATTAATTCTTTATAGGTATTTAATATATAAAATATTACTAAAGGGAGGTAATTCTATCCATTTCTTATGACCGTATTAACAATAACATTACGGGAATAATAATAGCAATAACACGGAATATTTACATATAATTAGATAATATAATGAAATGGACTTTGTAAACCTCCAAATACAACTGGTATAATTTCTAGAACTACATTACCAAATACCAGTAATAACAAAAGCATCTGACATACAGATGAATAATTAAACACTATATATATATACAATAATTGAGTAACATATTTTATAAAAAGGAGTTTTACCATTATGTGGTACTAGACTCTACACTGTCCATATGGTATTTAAATGCAATAACTCAGATAACAGCCAAACTACAAATACATAAATAAACCAATACTAAGGTGTCTGACTTACTATGTACATTGAATACAATATACCCGTACATATATAAAGATATAGGTCAATTCACGGTGTCTATAAAAGTACAACGCGTGTCACGGGTATAACCATGGTTAGACTATTATGTAAATAATACATGATATTATACAATTTATATGACTATATAAATATATCAAAAATATATGAAAAATAGCATAATTTCGCAATTACGCGGAATAAATATTCAATAAGGGTAAACGTATTGGTAAGAAGAAAGTATAAGTAAAGTTAGTAAACTTACAATTTAAGCAATCATTCTTTGTCCATATATTTTGTGAGAATATAAGCTGTCCACTGTCATGGCTTCTAAAGGTAAGTAATTTTGTCATGTGACAGGTAAGTAACAATAGAAAAAACCGGGAAAATAAGAACGAGACTAAAGGTAAGGCCAAATGAAAGGTAAGTTTGTGTTTAATGTGTTGATAGCTATGAAATAAGAAATAAGAAGTTGAACTATGAAATATATAAAACTATGAACCAATATATACAAAATCCAACACCGCTACATTCTCCCCCGCCCGAGAGAATGTCGTCCTCGACACTAAATATACGCCTTTCCTGTGTGAAAAACTAAATTCCAAATATCTCTTTATTATGATAAAACATCAGTTTCTTGATTAAATTGTTAAATCCTGTTTTAATCGCAAGGCTTGGTGATGAGTTGTATCAATGCAGATGTTACTTTATCTCTATCAGTCTCTCTCAAATTAGCTGAACATGCCAGTTGCTGTAAAAAATTGGCTCTTCTTTCCCAATCAACAGCTTGATTTACCAACACTTTCTCCTTTCCTCTTTCTATTACAAATCCTTTCAACTTTTCGGGTACCCTTTTCTCTCTTGAAGAACGTCTAACGCCTTCTTGCATATCTGCTGTTTTCTCCACATCTGTCTCTGTTTCTGCCTCTACTTCTTGTCTCCCTGATATATCATCTTCTGTATCCACATTCTGATTCTCTTCTGTATCTTCTATTACAATGCTATCTTCAGTATCATTTCTTGGTATCTGCTCCGGAGCATCTTCGTTATACTCAAAAACATAAACAATATCGTTGTCCAATGACTCATTATCTTCTTGTGCAATGGTGACTGTTGAATCGTTATTGCTCTTTTCTGCTGTTTTACGACATCCTGATTTATCTAATCTCTTTCTTGGTGTAGGAATAGGTCTTGTTTCCTCTGCTATGCAGCTGATAGGTAGTAATAAATTTCTATGAAGAGTTCTTTTTCTTCCGTCTCCTGATTCCTTTTTAACTTCAAATATTGGGATGTTCTTATTTGGTTGATATACTACTATATATGGATCCTGTTCCCATCTGTCAGCTAACTTGTGCTTGCCTTGAAATGCCAAATTCTTTACTAAAACTCTATCACCTACATTTAAAACTACTCTTCTAACTCTGTCATCATATCCTGCTTTCTGTTTCGCTTTAGCTTTTTCCGACGATCTAGCAGCAATATCATAAGCATTCTTCAAATTATTACGGAGTTTTTTAATATAAACATTTAATGGTTCTTTGCTGGTTCCAAAATCTAATCCAAATGCTAAATCTATCGGTAGTCTAGGGTTTCGTCCAAACATCAAGAAATAAGGTGAGTATCCAGTAGATTCGTGTTTAGTTGAATTGTAAGCGTGTACTAACGAACTGACATGTGATTTCCAATCTTGTTTTTGCTTGTTTTCCAAAGTTCCCATCATTCCTAATATGTTTTGTTGAATCGTTCGCAAAGACCATTTCCTTGTGGGTGATAAGGTGTTGTGTGTGTTTTATTTATCCCTGTAAGATGACATAATTCTTTAATTAATTTCCCCTCAAAATTTGGACCCTGATCTGTTAATATTCGTTGTGGAAGACCATAATGCACTATAAAGTTATGGAAGAATGCCTCTGCTGTTGTTCTAGCGAGTTGATTTCTTGTGGGGACTGCTACTGCATATCGGGTGAAATGATCTGTTATAACAAGTATATTACTTTGTCCTCCTTTGGATGTTTCAAGTGACAAAAAGTCCATACAAACCAATTCTAACGGTTGATACGTGTGTATATTCACCAAAGGTGTAGCTATTTTCGCAGGTGTCTTCCTTCGTATACATCTATCACATGATTTGATCCATTGTTCAATATCCCTAGTCATTCCATACCAATAAAATCTTTCCTGGATCAATGACAATGTTTTTTCTCTTCCCAAATGCCCTGTTTTGTTGTGAAGCATGTCTAATACTGTTGTGATCAAAGACTTTGGTAACATTACTTGATGTCTCATTTCCTCATCTACCTGTGTCTTTTTATATATAATACCATTGTTGATATAATATTTGTCAAAATTTTTCCATATAGCTGTATGTATTGGTGATAAAGGTATGTTATTCTTCAATGGTAACGTGTTTGTGTTGATAAATGGAAACCACCAACTCAAAACTGGATCTGTCTGTTGCTCTTTCTTGATATTGTAAGTTGAAATCAAATTCTGTGTATCCATCGGAATATCTAAATTTTCCACTACATTCTGTGATAAACATAAATTCTCTACAAACATTGGTGTCATAATTGCTGAATCACATAACGCTTTGATCGATTCATTCTCAATTACTATCGATTTATCCTCTAATAATGGGTGTCTAGACATACCATCAGCATCAGCGTTATTATTTCCTGGTCGGTATGAAATTGTAAAATCATAAGCTGCTAAAGCTGCAATCCAACGTTGTGATATTGCGTCCAACTTCGCGGTTGACAGAACATATGTTAACGGGTTATTATCAGTTTTTACTTCAAATTTCTGACCACCTAAATAATCTTTGAATTTCTCACACACTGCCCATTTTAAAGCTAAAAATTCCATTTTATGTGTTGGATACTTTTTCTCAGCTTTACTCAACCCTCTACTCGCATAAGCAATTACTCTCTTTGTATCTCCCTGCTGTTGGTATAGAACGGCTCCCAAACCAAATCCTGACGCATCCGAATGTAATTCGAACGGTAACTGAAAATTTGAAAGGATTTGTAATAGAAAGAGGAAAGGAGAAAGTGTTGGTAAATCAAGCTGTTGATTGGGAAAGAAGAGCCAATTTTTTACAGCAACTGGCATGTTCAGCTAATTTGAGAGAGACTGATAGAGATAAAGTAACATCTGCATTGATACAACTCATCACCAAGCCTTGCGATTAAAACAGGATTTAACCATTTAATCAAGAAACTGATGTTTTATCATAATAAAGAGATATTTGGAAGTTTAGTTTTTCACACAGGAAAGGCGTATATTTAGTGTCGAGGACGACATTCTCTCGGGCGGGGGAGAATGTAGCGGTGTTGGATTTTGTATATATTGGTTCATAGTTTCATATATTTCATAGTTCAACTTCTTATTTCTTATTTCATAGCTATCAACACATTAAACACAAACTTACCTTTCATTTGGCCTTACCTTTAGTCTCGTTCTTATTTTCCCGGTTTTTTCTATTGTTACATACCTGTCACATGACAAAATTACTTACCTTTAGAAGCCATGACAGTGGACAGCTTATATTCTCACAAAATATATGGACAAAGAATGATTGCTTAAATTGTAAGTTTACTAACTTTACTTATACTTTCTTCTTACCAATACGTTTACCCTTATTGAATATTTATTCCGCGTAATTGCGAAATTATGCTATTTTTCATATATTTTTGATATATTTATATAGTCATATAAATTGTATAATATCATGTATTATTTACATAATAGTCTAACCACGGTTATACCCGTGACACGCGTTGTACTTTTATAGACACCGTGAATTGACCTATATCTTTATATATGTACGGGTATATTGTATTCAATGTACATAGTAAGTCAGACACCTTAGTATTGGTTTATTTATGTATTTGTAGTCTGGCTGTTATCTGAGTTATTGCATTGTATCAAGTGAGTGGATGATATTTAATAGGTACAAACATTTTATAGTTTATGAATAAGGTAGGATGTCTGGAAGATACATTGTCTTATAATAGACACAACTACTGTTTTTGTCAATTTGCTCTCATTAAAGAATCCATGTAAGTTACAGTTGGAGAATCTTAACTCTGACTGATTTATATTGTGATATTTAGAAATTATAATCAAACAGTCAGTATATCAATCAAACAGTCAGTATATCAATCAAACAGTCAGTATATCAATAAACTATTCCACCTCTACTAACTTGTAACCTTTTTATTTGTCATGTTTGAATATTTTCTTTTGTAGATTAAAATCTGGTTATAAATCTAGCGATAAGAAGATAAATCGAGGGTATATTGTTAGCCCTATGTGTGAAAACAAACAACCTGCCATGTCTATAAAAATAGTCATCTACTCTGATTTCTCTACTGAACCAATATCTTTTACATGTGATGGTAAGAGGTTTAAGTTTTCTTGTTTTCTGTTATTCCCCTCCTCTCTCTCTCTCTCTCTCTCTCTCTCTCTCTCTCTCTCTCTCACACACACACACACACACACACACACACACACACACACACACACACACACACTGGGTTCTCAGAGATGCATAGCCATTTAACATATGTAATAATTTCTCAGGGAAATTTTTACTAATTTAATCACTATAGATACACCAAATGAGATAATATTTTAAGCTGATCTTTCTAAAGTCATCTCTTCTAAAACTGCTTGACCGCCCGATAGGAAATAAATTTGGTTCTCTGTTGATGCAGATTAGAAATCATATTCAGCTTGCCCATCTGATAACCAGGGGTGTTGCTTGTACTTTAAAAAGATAATACAGAAATAAAGCAGCTACAGATAAATTTTATTTTAGAATTTCAAATAAATTGTAGCATACCAGGCTTGATAGGTGACTTGGTAGATCAGTTTGTAGAGCGTCCCACTAGTATGGGAAGATCCCGGGTTTTGAGTCTCGGTTTGGCCACTGCATTTTTTCCCTTTCCTGTTACATTTGTGGGCTCATCTGACCCAGGGAAGTGGCCGAACAACAGGTTGGTTCTAGGGTGGAACCTGATATTTTCAATTCAAAGTAGTTGAAAAAAAAAGGAAGGGAGGAATGTAGCAGACCAGGGTTGATAGGTGATCGGGTAGTTCAGTCGATAGAGCATCCCGCTAGTATTGGAAGGTTCCAGGTTCAAGTCCCAGTTTGCAGCTGCATTTTTTTCCTTCCTGTTACAAAATCATTTGATTTAGCCACAATTAAACCAGAGAGCATATCAGCCTTTATGGGCCTTTTGTTAAATCTAACACTTGTTTTTGTTTTTTGGACAGTCTACAGTTTAGTGGAGCTTGTGATAGAGACCGTAATATACAATCATTTACATATTGATCACCAACAGAACCTTTCTGCTCGGGATTTCATTTTGAAAGTATATGATAAATCAGAGTACCTACTCAAGTAAGTATATTCATCTTTCAACCCTTGTAAGTATCTTGACCTTTCAACCATAGTAATCATTGACCTTCCAACTGTAGTAACAGTTTTGACCTTTAACCATAGTAATCATTGACCTTTCAACTGCAGTAATCATTGACCTTTTAACTGTAGTTAACAATTTTGACCAGTATTCAGTATTAAAAGTTGATATGAAAATACAAGGTACAAACATCAAATCATGAATTCACAAGAATATAACATGGTCTCAAACAATGCTATATTATTACTGTACCAGGATTAGACATTGTTAGAAAATTTTAGAGATTTTTTAGGTAAATCACATTTTAGCAAATTTTTCGAACACCTTTATTTGAACAACTTTCCTGTTAATTTTCATTGATGATCGACAACATGACAACAAATATACATATAGTTGTGTAAAATGTTTCAGTGTTACTAACCTTTACAAATGTTTATTTATAGTGATACTACTTTGTCAAAGTATGAGTATGTACTTAACTGCTTAACCTTGGATCAGGATATTAAATTCTTTTTGATGAGAAGAGAGGATGTAGCACTACCATTTCTAAGAACGGTAAGTTTTTTAAAAATTTATTTTTAATTTAGATCATAAGTCTGTTCACACTAGGCTACTATGACAACCAGATCACACTAGGCTACCATGATGTGTTCATGACTACCAGATCACACTAGAATACACTGATGTGTTCAAGACTACCACACTGATGTTTTCAAGACTTACCAGATCACACTAAAATACGCTGATGTGTTCAAGACTACCAGATCACACTAAAATACGCTGATGTGTTCAAGACTACCAGATCACACTAAAATAGGCTGATGTGTTCATGACTACCAGATCACACTTAAATACGCTGATGTGTTCAAGACTACCAGATCACACTAGACTACACTGATGTGTTCATGACTACCAGATCACACTAGACTACACTGATGTGTTCATGACTACCAAATCATACTAGACTACACTGATGTGTTCATGACTACCAGATCACACTAGACTACACTGATGTGTTCATGACTACCAAATCACACTAGACTACACTGATGTGTTCATGACTACCAGATCACACTAGACTACACTGATGTGTTCAAGACTACCAGATCACACTAAAATACACTGATGTGTTCAAGACTACCAGATCACACTAGCCTACACTGATGTGTTCATGACTACCAGATCACAGTAGACTACACTGATGTTTTCAAGACTACCAGATCACACTAAAATACGCTGATGTGTAAGACTACCAGATCACACTAAAATACACTGATGTGTTCAAGACTACCAGATCACACTAAAATACACTGATGTGTTCAAGACTACCAGATCACACTAGACTACACTGATGTGTTCATGTGTTCATATCTTTTATGACGATACTAACTTATGAATATTTATGAACATAATAATACTATGCACTTCAATATTACTTATATAATAATAGGAAAAATTCATGCTTTTGTAATTATAAATATATTTTGGAAAAAAAAAATTATTTGTTGAGAGGTAATTTTAATTTAATTGTTTTAACTGATCCACAAAAATAAAATTTAACCCGTTGGTAATTTTAAGGTATATAAATACATGTACATGTATGTATATTTAATTTCATTGAGTAAATTAACATGTGTTGTGTTGTCACTTTAATTACAGTTAGATGATGATACTCAGCTTTTATGTTTCCCCAAAGATCACATCAAAATAGATGAAGTTATAGTAAATAGGTAAGATATTGAATATTTGTGCACCACACACACACACACACACACACACACACACACACACACACACACTGGGACATACATACATATACACACAAACTCATGCACATGAACACACATACATCATACATACACACACAACAGTAAAAAATGGTCAAATGAGTTATACTTTTTTATCTTTAAAATGATAATTAATTGTTTGAGTTTTATTTTAGAGAACAGCTGGAGATTTTAATGGACACATTTTACACACAAGTAGAGAAACTCAGGGACCATGTTTTAAAGGTAAGTATAATTTGTTTATTAATATTGGATGTAATATAATAGTACATGTATATCTACGTTACATGTAAATCAACTGCAGCAACATCAAATTCAAACAAGAATAATTAGCTTGGATATTTATTTACTGAAGTATATTAGCTCACCTGCACACGAAGTGCTCAAGGGAACTATTGTTACAATTTTTTCCATAGCGCATTGATGTCAACATTTGCTTGACAACACTTGAAGTAACATTTTTTATCAAATTAACATAAAATTTGGCTCTTGCAAAAGCTTAGTCAAATTTGTATTTGGGCCATATTTAGTCAGAAAGTAGGTCACTAGGTCATATGAAAGAAAATTTGTGCTAACATGCTTGAGGCCACAGTTTTAGTCCAATTTTGAACCAAACTTGCTCAGAAGGATCTTCTTGATGAAAGCCAGACCAAGTTGCTGTAACAGCCATGTTGAATCAATAGGAAGGTCACTAGGTCCAACAATAGAAGAACCTTGTTTATACTCTTGGGACCAGTTTTTGTTCAACACTGTAGAAACTATGTTATGCCAAATATAAGCTGCATTCACATAATTTTCAGGTAAGCATCCAGGGCATTCATGGCCCTCTTTTTTGGTATATTCTTTTACAGGTAAAGAATTGCACTTATGTTATTTGTTCAGAAAATTACTTTTTTAGCTCACCTGACCAAAGGTCACATAAGCTATGGCATAGTGCAGGGTATGTATGTGCATGCATGAGTATGTGCATGCATGCATCGTTAAATCTGTTTTTGACCTCTCCTCCGAACCAGCTGAACAGATTTTAATAGTACCTAGTCAGAAGCATGTACAAGCCAATGCAATTGAGATTTGTTCATGGCATTGTCATTGCTACCAAAAGTAGGTCAGTTGACCAAGTGGTGCAAAAGTCTTTAAAAATCTTCTTCTCTGAAACTGATGATGGGAATAAAAATTTGATGTGATTTTTGGCTTCTCTAGGGTCTTAAGCCTGTAGTTTATTTATTATTTAGAATTCTGTCAAAAATTGGGTTAGGCCATAATAGATTAATAACTAGATTTTAATCCCCCCCCCCCCCCCCCCCCCTGCCCCCTATTTTAACACCCGCCCCAATTTATTTTATTTTCGGATTTTGAACTCGTGTCCAGTTTTGATGCCAGCTTTTATAAAAAATCTGCTCGCTCCATGAGCCATAAGGTACTAAGTAAAACCGACTGGTTTCCGATCGAGTTGTGCATTGTAACAACAAAAATAGAGTGTTTTGTGCTCCATGAGCCATAGGTTTATACATAGAAGTTGACTGGTGTCTGATCAAGTTGCAGATGGATTTTCAAAAACGAAAGTAGCGTGTTTCGCATATTGGTTGTAGCATGGTATTTATTATAGCCACTGTAAAATTGGGCTTAAAAACAATCAAAAACTGGTATGGCTGCCAAGTTCCAGACACCATGACATTAATGGAATTATGTAACGACTTTGTAGGTGGTAAACTCAGTCATCAGATGCCCGTTGCTAACGCATTGAATTCAAGAATCACAGTTCCAAATGTTTGTATTTTTATTTTATTTTATGACAAAAAATAACAAAAGAAGTTTTTATTTTATATACTGTTATTCTTTTTAGTTGGTTTAAAACACATGGAATGCATTGTGTTCTTTAAAATGTTGTTGAATAAAAGGTTGTGAATGTTTATATTTGTTGATATTCTTATTCTTTCTTCATTCACATCAGTCTGTGGGAGATTCTGAAAAAAAAATAAAATAAAAAATAAAATCCATTTTGAAAAAAAATTGGATGAAAATCTAGGTATTAATTTATTATGGCCTTAAGAGTTTTGCATTAGAATTTTTAGAATTTTGAAATTGTCTTAAAAATGCTCTGTCTGCAAAGATAATGACATGGGGTCTTCAGTTTTGATTTCAACTCGAAATGTCCTTCAGAGGTCAAGGTCATGACCTATTTTATAACCTTTGAGTTTGTAGTACAAAATGTTTTTTGACCATTTTCTAGAAAACTTTAGTGATAGCTAAATACAATAAATTGCAAAAATGTTCAGCACAAAAAGATCTAACAATGTAGCAAGTTTTTTTATTATATGTTAATACATGTAAAAGTTGTTGCCCCTGAAATACTGATTTTTCAGAAATTTTGATGTTGTTTACCATTTTCTTAAAAACCATTATAGACAGATAATAACAATAAATTGCAAAAATGTTCAGCATTATCAGGTCCTACATGGTAGGAAGTTGTTGCCCCTAAAATACTAATTTTTTGCAAATTTTGTTGTTATGACTATTTTCTTGAAATCTATAGAGAGACAGATGATAACAGTAAACTGTAAAAATGATCAACATGATAAAATCGAACAAGTTTTTTTTAAACTTTATTATGATCCACAAAAGAGTTGAAATGTAATTTATTGTGAATTTGACATCCTTTTTCTATTATCATGAATACTATTTAAGTTCAAAATTTTTGCCACAGATATAATGTTTTGAGAACTTTTTATTGGCTAATTTTGGATTTTTGTAATAGAATTTATGAATTTTTATGTATGCTATCTTCAAAATACAAACAGTCATTTATATTTTGAAATTACAGCATTTAAGTAAGCATTAAGCATTTAAACATAATTAAAGTTGACATTTATTACATAAAAATAGAAGGCACAAACTCATTTCAAAAATGTATGTATACAAAGGAATTGTAGGCTTTTATAACAAGAGACACAAAGGGCCTGATATGCTCACTGGATAAAGAAAACTTTTAGTCATTAACTGAGATACTGTGTCAAATTATTGCAGATGTTTATTTATTCATTTATTCAGATGTTTATTCATTCATTTATTCATTCATTCATTTATATTTTTTTGCAGAATGAATCAGATTTAATTCAGTCTAGAGGATTATCCCAGGCTGTTAAAGCTATATGTATAACTCTTGCCAAGATAGAAACTATTGATGTTACCAAAACACTTGCCAGAGCTGAAAATATTATTGCCCAATTAATGGTAGGTTATACTTCAACTTATACAGAGAAATAACTGATAACCAATTAATGGTAGGTCATACAGAGAAATAACTGATAACCAATTAATGGTAGGTCATACAGAGAAATAACTGATAACCAATAAATGGTAGATTATACAGAGAAATAATTTACAACCAATTAATGGTAGGTCATACAGAGAAATAAGTGATAACCAATTAATGGTAGGTCATACAGAGAAATAACTGATAACCAATAAATGGTAGATTATACAGAGAAATAATTTATAACCAATTAATGGTTATCAATTAACAATACCAGTTTCTTGTACACAAGACTCAGAGTTAAAATCCAAGTTTGTTACACTACAAGTTACTTGACAGAAGACTCTGACTCACAACTACATTTTATTACAGTACAAGTTACTTGTACACAAGACTGAGTCACAACTACATTTTATTATACTACAAGTTACATGACACAAGACTCAGAAACACAGTTACATGTATATTTTATTACACTACAAGTTACTTGACACAAGACTCAGAAACACAGTTACATGTATATTTTATTACACTACAAGTTACTTGACACAAGACTCGGAAACACAGTTACATGTATATTTTATTACACTACAAGTTACTTGACACAAGACTCAGAAACACAGTTACATGTAAATTTTATTACACTACAAGTTACATGACACAAGACTCAGAAACACAGTTACATGTATATTTTATTACACTACACGTTACATGACACAAGACTCAGAAACACAGTTACATGTATATTTTATTACACTACAAGTTACTTGTACACAAGACTCAGAAACACAGTTACATGTATATTTTATTACACTACAAGTTACATGACACAAGACTCAGAAACACAGTTACATGTTTATTTTATTACACTACAAGTTACATGACACAAGACTCAGAAACACAGTTACATGTATATTTTATTACACTACAAGTTACTTGACACAAGACTCAGAAACACAGTTACATGTATATTTTATTACACTACAAGTTACATGACACAAGACTCAGAAACACAGTTACATGTATATTTTATTACACTACAAGTTACTTGTACACAAGACTCAGAAACACAGTTACATGTATATTTTATTACACTACAAGTTACATGACACAAGACTCAGAAACACAGTTACATGTTTATTTTATTACACTACAAGTTACATGACACAAGACTCAGAAACACAGTTACATGTATATTTTATTACACTACAAGTTACTTGACACAAGACTCAGAAACACAGTTACATGTATATTTTATTACACTACAAGTTACATGACACAAGACTCAGAAACACAGTTACATGTATATTTTATTACACTACAAGTTACATGACACAAGACTCAGAAACACAGTTACATGTATATTTTATTACACTACACGTTACATGACACAAGACTCAGAAACACAGTTACATGTATATTTTATTACACTACAAGTTACTTGTACACAAGACTCAGAAACACAGTTAAATGTATATTTTATTACACTACAAGTTACATGACACAAGACTCAGAAACACAGTTACATGTTTATTTTATTACACTACAAGTTACTTGACACAAGACTCAGAAACACCGTTATATGTATATTTTATTACACTACAAGTTACTTGACACAAGACTCAGAAACACAGTTACATGTATATTTTATTACACTACACGTTACATGACACAAGAATCAGAAACACAGTTACATGTATATTTTATTACACTACAAGTTACTTGACACAAGACTCAGAAACACAGTTACATGCATATTTTATTACACTACAAGTTACTTGACACAAGACTCAGAATCACAGTTACATGTATATTTTATTACACTACATACATGACACAAGACTCAGAAACACAGTTACATGTATATTTTATTACACTACAAGTTACATGACACAAGACTCAGAAACACAGTTACATGTAAATTTTATTACACTACAAGTTACTTGACACAAGACTCAGAAACACAGTTACATGTATATTTTATTACACTACAAGTTACATGACACAAGACTCAGAAACACAGTATATGTATATTTTATTACACTACAAGTTACATGACACAAGACTCAGAAACACAGTTACATGTAAATTTTATTACACTACAAGTTACTTGACACAAGACTCAGAAACACAGTTACATGTATATTTTATTACACTACACGTTACATGACACAAGAATCAGAAACACAGTTACATGTATATTTTATTACACTACAAGTTACTTGACACAAGACTCAGAAACACAGTTACATGCATATTTTATTACACTACAAGTTACTTGACACAAGACTCAGAATCACAGTTACATGTATATTTTATTACACTACATACATGACACAAGACTCAGAAACACAGTTACATGTATATTTTATTACACTACAAGTTACATGACACAAGACTCAGAAACACAGTTACATGTAAATTTTATTACACTACAAGTTACTTGACACAAGACTCAGAAACACAGTTACATGTATATTTTATTACACTACAAGTTACATGACACAAGACTCAGAAACACAGTATATGTATATTTTATTACACTACAAGTTACATGACACAAGACTCAGAAACACAGTTACATGTAATTTTATTACACTACAAGTTACTTGACACAAGACTCAGAAACACAGTTACATGTATATTTTATTACACTACAAGTTACTTGTACACAAGACTCAGAAACACAGTTACATGTATATTTTATTACACTACAAGTTACATGACACAAGACTCAGAAACACAGTTACATGTTTATTTTATTACACTACAAGTTACTTGACCACAAGACTCAGAAACACAGTTACATGTATATTTTATTACACTACAAGTTACATGACACAAGACTCAGAAACACAGTTACATGTATATTTTATTACACTACAAGTTACTTGACACAAGACTCAGAAACACAGTTACATGTATATTTTATTACACTACAAGTTACATGACACAAGACTCAGAAACACAGTTACATGTATATTTTATTACACTACCTCTGGCTAAATTCTATGATAGTGATTGGCTAAATTAAATCACATGACCAACCCAGTATCATTCCGTACATAGCCGCAAGCGCAAAAATACTGGGTCAGCAAGGCTGATACTGGGTGGGTTAACCCAGTGGGTTAATCCCCTGTAGCTAACGTAAATGTCAACAAAAATCACCTAGTTTTAACTCTTTGTATACGTCACAAGTACGTCATTTTACAAAATTCTACTGTGTAGGGGCAGGTTCAATATTTTTTTCATTACTACTTATTTATTTATTTGGAAGTTCAAATGTTATATTAATAAATAACATGCATTAAACCTTATTAAGTGATATTCCTAAAATAATATATTTTATTACACTACAAGTTACTTGAACATAAAACTCTGAGTCACAACTATATTTTATTACACTACAAGTTACTAAGTAAGGTAATAATGATAAGAAGCAGTTGAGATTATGGTTTAACAACAAACTGGTGTGTTAGAGTTTGATTGTTTATAACTCCACATAATACAAGTGATTATTCTCTATTGCTATTGACTGACAACCAAGCAAAATGACAAGTATCAGTTGGAGTTAGAATGACAATAGGCTTACAAGTATTATTCCTTTTCCTTCTTTTTCAGAGCCATTCCAGTGACAATTATCAGAATTATACAAATGAAATCTCAGAGCAAGATACAAAACTTGCTATAAGGTGAGTAAAATTAATGTAAAAAATTATTCTTTCTTAGTACATGAAATCAAACTTTTGATTTTTAAACTCTTACACAAGTTTGTATGATAGCTTATCTTAATAATCAGCTACATGTAATATACATGTATTTACTTTAAAATTTCATTGTTGAAATGAATTTTAAACAGAAACTTTGCTGTTATAAATATTGCAGTAATACAGGGCTGTTTTAAAAAAATAAAAAATTATAAGACAAATTCATTGATTTCATAGATCACTGACTATTAATAAAATAAGGCGAATACACAGATCAATCATTGAATGATGTACTACATGTATATACAAACAGATAATTAAAAAACATCAAATTATACAGATAACTTTACATACATCAAAATGATACACATAAAACAGATCATCATTACAAACATGATAAATGACAAATGATATATATATATATATATATATATAAACAGTACAAGTATTATAAACATACAGTAGCATTGATCTTGAATCAGATGATAGCAAATCTTTTGAATTCCCACCATTTACAGTATGACAAACAATGTGATGTGATTACACATAACAGATGTGATTTTTACAAAGTCGCTGTATTATGTAATCCCTGCTATACAATAAGCGCGGTGTGATGCATTGTTTATGATTGCTACATATTAATTATGGAATGATGGTGCTATACATGTAAATCTTGATTTGTTACAGCTTTAATGGAGGAAACACCCAATTAATGTAAATATTTTTATACATTCTAGTATGGCAATTAAGTGTTCATTAATAGAAGAGTTGGAGGAAGTTTTGGAACAGTTGTTGAAGGCAGTTAAACAACTTGTAAGGATGTATTGTCGTACATTTCATACTGACTTCCACCTTGGACCAGCATTTACATATATAGGTACATCATTTAATAGATATTGTATATTTGTTGTTTAGTGTTACAAAATTTGAAGTTCTCACATTTTAAATACAGTTCAATGCTAGTGCAAAATTTCAGACCCACAAATTGTCCTAAATGTAAAATATTCATCAACATTAACGGTAATCAATTTGTGTTTGGGTACTCTTTTTGGATAAGGTAAAGAGTTTAGGTTCTCTGTAAGGTTAAGTGAGATTTGGTTAGGAGAGTCATGTACTCTTTGGATAGGTTAGGGAAGCTTTCGCCTTCTGTTAGGTTAGGTCAGGGGGGTCTTGGTATTCTGTTAAATTAGGTTAGGAGAACCCTGTTGCTATATATGAGATTAGGTTGGAATGATCCTGATATTCTGTGAAGTTAAATAATGTGAGTCTTGCTCTTCAGTCAACTTATGTAAAAAGAGACTAAGTGGTCCGCAGGGGATATGATAGATGAGTACTTCATAAAGATAGGTAAGGTGAGTCTTGGTACTCTGTAAAGATAGGTTAGGTGAGTCTTTTACTCCCTAAAGATAGGTGAAATGAGTCTAGGAACTTTGTAAAGATAGATAAGTTGAGTCTTGGTACTCTGTAAGGATAGGTTAGTTGAGTCTTGGTACTCTGTAAAGATAGTTTGGGTGAGTCTTCGAACTTTGTAAGGATAGGTTAGGTGAGTCTGGTAGTTTGTGAAGATATGCTAGATGAGTCTTGGTACTCTGTAAAGATAGGTTAGGTGAGTCTTGGTACTTTATAAAGCTATGTTTGGTGAGTCTTAGTACTTTATAAAGATAGGTTAGGTGAGTCTTGGTACTTTATAAAGATAGGTTAGGTGAGTCTTAGTACTTTATAAAGATAGGTTAGGTGAGTCTTAGTACTTTATAAAGATAGGTTAGGTGAGTCTTGGTACTTTATAAAGATAGGTTAGGTGAGTCTTGGTACTTTATAAAGATAGGTTAGGTGAGTCTTGGTACTTTATGAAGATAGGTTAGGTGAGTCTTGGTACTTTGTAAAGATAGGTTAGGTGAGTCTTGGTACTTTATAAAGATAGGTTAGGTGAGTCTTAGTACTTTATAAAGATAGGTTAGGTGAGTCTTGGTACTTTATAAAGATAGGTTAGGTGAGTCTTGGTACTTTATAAAGATAGGTTAGGTGAGTCTTGGTACTTTATAAAGATAGGTTAGGTGAGTCTTGGTACTTTATAAAGATAGGTTAGGTGAGTCTTGGTACTTTATAAAGATAGGTTAGGTGAGTCTTGGTACTTTATAAAGATAGGTTAGGTGAGTCTTGGTACTTTATAAAGATAGGTTAGGTGAGTCTTGGTACTTTATAAAGATAGGTTAGGTGAGTCTTGGTTCTATGTAAGGTTGCACTAGGTTAGAAGAGTCAAGATGCTTTTTATGGCTTGCTTTGGAGATTCAAGATGTATTTTGAAATTTCACTTTTAGTAGAATACTTTAAATCAAAGTATTCATAAGTATACATAAGTATTTCAAGAAAGTTTAAATGAGTAAATTTTCAGAGCATTGTTTATCATTGCAGAAAGACAGGATGTGACAGCTATTGATGACAACTTCATACTACACATAGCCACTGCCCACAGAATACCAATGACATGGAACAACAAGTAAGTTTATATATAAACCAGCCACCACACACAGAATATCAATGACATGAAACAAAAAATAAGTTTATCTACAAAGTGTAGGAAACATAGTCATTATGTTATTGTTTGGTTACAAATGATGATCATTGTAAACAAATCCATCCATTTTCTTGAGCACCACTTACATTCCAAGGCAGTAGACCTGTACAGCAAAGCACAATCTTGGTGTTACAATTGCATGACTCATTTAATATATTTTGATTTTGATTCTCACATTTCAAATAAAAATAGAAAACAATGCAAATGAAAATAAATAAATAAAAAGATTAATAAACAATCAATAAAATCATTCTCCATATGCATACAGTTGCGGAGGAATTTAAAATCTTTTATTTCCAGGTTCCAAATTTGCATATCAAATGTTACGTTTTAGCTCACCTGAGCACAAAGTGCTCAAGTGAGCTTTTGTGATCCGTCTTCGTCTGTCGTTCATTGAGCTTCGTGCGTCAACTTTTGCTTGTTAACACTGTAGGGGCCACAGTTTTAATCCAATTTACATCAAACTTGGCCACAGGGATCCTCTTGACCAAAGCCAAGTCAAGTTGGAACATCGGTCATGTTGGTTCAATAAATAGGTCACCAGGTCAAATCAAAGAAAAACATTGTTAACACTCTAGAAGCCACAGTTTTTGATTAATCTTCTTCAAACTTGCTCAGAATGAAGACTTTGACCAAAGCTAAGTCAAGTTCTAATACGGGTCATGTTGGGTCATTAAGTAGGTCACTAGGTCAAATCATAGAAAAACCTTGTTAAGACTCTAGAAGCCACAGTTTTTGATAAATTGTCTTCAAACTTGTTCACATTGAATATCTTGACCAAAGCTAAGTCAAGTTAAAAAATTGGTCACTAGGTCAATCATACAAAAGCATTGTTAGCACTCTAGAACACACAGTTTTTGATAAATCTTCTTTAAATGCTGAGATTGAATATCTTGACAAAAGCTTACTCAAGTTGGATTATTGGTCATGTTGGGTCAATAAATAGGTCACTAGGCCAAATCATAGAAAAACCATGTTAACACTCTAGAAGCCAACTTTTGCTTGTTAACACTCTAGGGGCCACAGTTTTAATCCAATTTACATCAAACTTGGCCACAGGGATCCTCTTGACCAAAGCCAAGTCAAGTTTGAACATGGGTCATGTTGGGTCAATAAATAGGTCTAGGCAACACAAGACAAGAAAAAAATCCTATTTCTTGACAAAAGACAAGTCAGATTCATACATAGGTCTTGCACAAAATCATCATCTTTGTGTTAACTAGCCAATAAGCTGTTCATTTTGTTAAACTATTGAAGAACTGTGTTAGCCCTCTGTACATTTCATTATTGAAAAATTGCTTCAAATTTAAAATATTCTCAGGTCAGTGCCCAGGGCCTCATGCCCCTCTTGTTAAAACATGTGCATAAACAGTTAAGTGAAAATCCACGATTCTTGTGAATAAATATCTATGGAGAATCTTTTTGAAAACAAAACCAAATTTTTATTATTTTTATTAAAGAAACAAAATGAGGAAGTAAAACAAAAAGGATAATGATAATAATGTGCACAGTGCTAAAATAGGTCATAGAAGACATTGGTACTCTCAGTATGCAGTTATATCTTCATTTTGGGGAAAACTATATGAACCTGTATATGTCAGATTGTAATTTAGAGTAAATAAAAGAACAATTTAACTTCACTTTGTTTGAAATTTATTTTGACACTTTTTGTGAAACAAACTGTAGTCACAAGGTCCTGATGAAGCTCTGTTTATTCCTTATATGGCAGCAATCATTAAATTGATTGACAGAGTTATTCAATAGTTTGTTCACCGACATACAAAATTATTTATTAACAACAAAGTGGCAAACCTTTTATCTTTAAGTTGTATTTAGCCAACCAGAAAAATTACATTTTCCACATCAGGTGCAACAGTCAGTGTCAGTTACCTTCACATAACCAAATCCTTTCTCTTTAGTACACTGTAAGTTCAAAATTTCTGCCACTTCACCTTAGTTGGTGACATCCCGATGTAAATTAATTATCATTGTCTAGGACCTAAAACCCCGTTTAACCAAATCAAATTGTTTCTATTTGTCTATTTATAGGTATGATGAATACAAAATTGTCTGTAGTTTGCATCATGGGAAACAAAAGTTTGGTGGTGATATTGTTACCTCTAGTACTTTGATTACTAGTACTGGGTTATGTGAACGATTCCTCTGGGATGAATGGTAAGTCCACTATTACAACTCTACATGTTTTTACACACCTGAAGATAAAGAAAATAAAGATAAAATGTTCATATGCCCTTCTGTTAATTGTCTGGTGCGTATTGTCGGTTGTCTGCCCTTCTGTTAATTGTCTGGTGCGTATTGTCGGTTGTCTGCCCTTCTGTTAATTGTCTGGTGTGTATTGTCGGTTGTCTGCCCTTCTGTTAATTGTCTGGTGTGTATTGTCGGTTGTCTGCCCCTCTGTTAATTGTCTGGTGTGTATTGTCGGTTGTCTGCCCTTCTGTTAATTGTCTGGTGTGTATTGTTGGTTGTCTGCCCTTCTGTTAATTGTCTGGTGTGTATTGTCGCTTGTCTGCCCCTCTGTTAATTGTCTGGTGTGTATTGTCGGTTGTCTGTCCTTCTGTTTATTGTCTGGTGTCCATTGTCTGCCCTTCTGTTTATTGTCTGATGTCCATTGTCTGTTTTCTGCCCTTCTGTTTATTGTCTGGTGTCCATTGTCAGTTGTCTGTCCTTCTGTTTATTGTCTGGTGTCCATTGCCTGTTTTCTGCCTTTCTGTTTATTGTCTGGTGTCCATTGTATGTTGTCTGCCCTTCTGTTTATTGTCTGATGTCCATTGTCTGTTTTCTGCCCTTCTGTTTATTGTCTGGTGTCCATAATCTGTTTTCTGCCCTTCTGTTTATTGTCTGGTGTCCATTGTTGGTTGTCTGCCCTTCTGTTTATTGTCTGGTGTCCATTGTCTGTTGTCTGCCCCTCTGTTTGTCTGATGTCCATTGTCTGTTTTCTGCCCTTCTGTTAATTGTCTGGTGTCCATTGTCTGTTTTCTGCCCTTCTGTTTATTGTCTGGTGTCCATTGTCAGTTGTCTGTCCTTATGTTTATTGTCTGGTGTCCATTGCCTGTTTTCTGCCCTTCTGTTTATTGTCTGGTGTCCATTGTATGTTGTCTGCCCTTCTGTTTATTGTCTGATGTCCATTGTCTGTTGTCTGCCCTTCTGTTTATTGTCTGGTGTGTATTGTTGGTTGTCTGCCCTTCTGTTTATTGTCTGGTGTCCATTGTCTGTTGTCTGCCCTTCTGTTTATTGTCTGATGTCCATTGTCTGTTTTCTGCCCTTCTGTTTATTGTCTGGTGTCCATTGTCAGTTGTCTGTCCTTCTGTTTATTGTCTGGTGTCCATTGCCTGTTTTCTGCCCTTCTGTTTATTGTCTGGTTTCCATTGTATGTTGTCTGCCCTTCTGTTTATTGTCTGATGTCCATTGTCTGTTTTCTGCCCTTCTGTTTATTGTCTGGTGTCCATTGTCTGTTTTCTGCCCTTCTGTTTATTGTCTGGTGTCCATTGTTGGTTGTCTGCCCTTCTGTTTATTGTCTGGTGTCCATTGTCTGTTGTCTGCCCCTCTGTTTGTCTGATGTCCATTGTCTGTTTTCTGCCCTTCTGTTAATTGTCTGGTGTCCATTGTCTGTTTTCTGCCCTTCTGTTTATTGTCTGGTGTCCATTGTCAGTTGTCTGTCCTTCTGTTTATTGTCTGGTGTCCATTGTCTGTTTTCTGCCCTTCTGTTTATTGTCTGGTGTCCATTGTATGTTGTCTGCCCTTCTGTTTATTGTCTGATGTCCATTGTCTGTTGTCTGCCCTTCTGTTTATTGTCTGGTGTCCATTGTTGGTTGTCTGCCCTTCTGTTTATTGTCTGGTGTCCATTGTCTATTGTCTGCCCCTCTGTTTGTCTGATGTCCATTGTCTGTTTTCTGCCCTTCTGTTAATTTTCTGATGTCCATTGTCTGTTTTCTGCCCTTTTGTTTATTGTCTGATGTCCATTGTTTGTTGTCTGCCCCTCTGTTAATTTTCTGGTGTCCATTGACGGTTGTCTGTCCTTCTGTTTATTGTCTGGTGTCCATTGTCTGTTGTCTGCCCCTCTGTTAATTGTCTGGTGTCTATTATCTGTTGTCTGCCCTTCTGTTAATTGTCTGATGTCCATTGTTGTCTGCCCTTGTTTTAATTGTCTGATTTCCATTGTCTGTTGTCTGCCATTAAACTTTGGTAAATTTTTCACTTAGATGAATTCTATTACAAAGGGAGACCAGATATTGTTATAAAATTTAACTTTTGCTTCAGCTAAGCCCTTTGAAATTAGCAAAGCATGCTGTCTTTTTCCCTTTGTGTAAGGTAAGTGCTTAAGTAAGTCTGTTTAATAGGACAAAATAACAAATCAGTTATAATAATTATAATAATGAATCCTCTCAAATCTGCAAACAACATACCATTATTCAAATATTTTACTGTGTTAAATTTTGCACTTAAAAAGGTAAGATACAGTTTGTTATATTTTTATTTTTGTAGGCTGAATTTTGAAGATGTAGGATTGAATAAATTACCCAGAGAGACAAGGTTATGTATTACTCTATGTGGTGTTAAGAACTTATCTGTCAATCCAAATGCTAATGACAATACCAAAGTTGTCTCAGGGTTAGGGAGTGTTACAATTCAGCTTTACAACAGTAAAGGGTAAGATACACATATTATAAAACAGTCATTCATTTGTGGTATGGTAACTAGCTTTCAAAGTCAAGAATTGTGACTTCATCCATGTCTTGTCTGTCTTCCCACATAGCTGTTGTAATCCCCATAGCTTTTAGAAGAATCTCAAACCAGAGGAACCTGGCCATCTCAATACACACTAAAACCATTAAACCCTGACTGTCTATATCAAGTACTTATCTGCCACATCTTGACAAGTGTACTGGCACTCCAATGGTCACCATACCAGTATAATAGACTTAGTTGTCTACAATACTTAATATCTTCTACATCTTGACAAGTGTACTGGCACTCCAATGGTCACCATACCAGTATAATAGACTTAGTTGTCTACAATACTTAATATCTTCTACATCTTGACAAGTGCACTGGCACTCCAATGGTCACCATACCAGTATAATAGACTTAGTGGTCTACAATACTTAATATCTTCTACATCTTGACAAGTGTACTGGCACTCCAATGGTCACCATACCAGTATAATAGACTTAGTGGTCTACAATACTTAATATCTTCTACATCTTGACAAGTGTACTGGCACTCCAATGGTCACCATACCAGTATAATGGACTTAGTGGTCTACAATACTTATCTGCTACATCTTGACAAGTATACTGGCACTCCAATGGTCACCATACCAGTATAATAGACTGAGTGGTCTACAATACTTATCTGCTACATCTTGACAAGTATTCTGGCACTCTAATGGTCACCATACCAGTATAATAGACTTAGTGGTCTACAATACTTATCTGCTACATCTTGACAAGTGTACTGGCACTCCAATGGTCATCATACCAGTATAATAGACTGAGTGGTCTACAATATTTATCTGTTACATCTTGAAAAGTGTACTGGCACACTTATGGTCACCATACCAGTATCATGAACTGAGTTGTCTGCAATACATATCTGCTACATCTTGACAAGTGTAGTGGCACTCTTATGGTCACCATACCAGTATAATGAACTGAGTGGTCTACAATACTTATCTGCTACATCTTGACAAGTGTAGTGGCACTCTAATGGTCACCATACCAGTATCATGAACTGAGTTGTCTGCAATACTTATCTGCTACATCTTGACAAGTGAACTGCCACACTAATGGTCACCATACCAGTATAATAGACTGAGTGGCCTCAATATTTATCTGTTACATCTTGAAAAGTTTACTGGCACTCTTATGGTCACCATATCAGTATAATAGACTTAGTGGTCTACAATACTTATCTGCTACATATTGACAAGTATACTGGCACTCCAGTGGTCACCATACCAGTATAATAGACTTAGTGGTCTACAATACTTATCTGCTACATCTTGACAAGTGTACTGGCACTCTAATGGTCACCATACCAGTATAATAGACTTAGTGGTCTACAATACTTATCTGCTACATCTTGACAAGTATACTGGCACACTTATGGTCACCATACCAGTATCATGAACTGAGTTGTCTGCAATACATATCTGCTACATTTGACAAGTGTAGTGGCACACTTATGGTCACCATACCAGTATCATGAACTGAGTTGTCTGCAATACATATCTGCTACATCTTGACAAGTTTACTGGCACTCTTATGGTCACCATACCAGTATAATGAACTGAGTGGTCTACAATACTTATCTGCTACATCTTGACAAGTGTAGTGGCACTCTAATGGTCACCATACCAGTATCATGAACTGAGTTGTCTGCAATACTTATCTGCTACATCTTGACAAGTGAACTGCCACACTAATGGTCACCATACCAGTATAATAGACTGAGTGGCCTCAATATTTATCTGTTACATCTTGAAAAGTTTACTGGCACTCTTATGGTCACCATATCAGTATAATAGACTTAGTGGTCTACAATACTTATCTGCTACATATTGACAAGTATACTGGCACTCCAGTGGTCACCATACCAGTATAATAGACTTAGTGGTCTACAATACTTATCTGCTACATCTTGACAAGTGTACTGGCACTCTAATGGTCACCATACCAGTATAATAGACTTAGTGGTCTACAATACTTATCTGCTACATCTTGACAAGTATACTGGCACACTTATGGTCACCATACCAGTATCATGAACTGAGTTGTCTGCAATACATATCTGCTACATTTGACAAGTGTAGTGGCACACTTATGGTCACCATACCAGTATCATGAACTGAGTTGTCTGCAATACATATCTGCTACATCTTGACAAGTTTACTGGCACTCTTATGGTCACCATACCAGTATAATGGACTTAGTGGTCTACAATACATATCTGCTACATCTTGACAAGTGTACTGGCACACTTACGGTCACCATACCAGTATCATGAACTGAGTTGTCTGCAATACATATCTGCTACATTTGACAAGTGTAGTGGCACACTTATGGTCACCATACCAGTATCATGAACTGAGTTGTCTGCAATACTTATCTGCTACATCTTGACAAGTGTAGTGGCACTCTAATACGAGTAGCTGAATAAATGCTGATGCATGAAAAACAACATTTAACCAACAAAACCCTGCAGCTGATTTAACTTGTTTTGCTGAGTGTTTTATTTAAGCCCCAGTAATTAATCAATAAAGATTTGCTTTATATGTCCTATGTATTGGTTAAAAATATGTTTTTTTTCTATGTGAATTATTTAATTCTGTTTCAGGCATATGATCCGAGGCAGCCATTTAATACCATTGAAGATGTATACAACAGCAGACCCTCTGACACCATTCTGTTCAGTATTAGAGCCTGATTCAGTACTGTTACAGGTTTGATATTTATTATTGTTTTAATGGAAATGTTGGCCTTCCACATACATGGTAACCAAGAATTCAAATTTCAAAATAAATAATCCAATTTGTAAAAATATGGGATTTCAGATAAAGAAAAAAATCTGTAAAAAAGAAACTACATGTAGGTACTTGTAAATAGTTACATGTAAATATAGTTATTTCATTTGAATTTACTTTTTAATTGAACGTCTAGAATGAAAAAGATAGAATTTGGAAAATGAATGTTTGCACTAAAAAGACTTAATGCCTAATAAACTTCTCAGTTAAAAATAGACATAAACAAACAACTCTAATAATTAGAACTTACTGTATAATCAACAGAATAAATAGAACAGAATAAATAAAAAGCATCAAAAAAGGAGAGAGAGAGAGAGATATATAAACATACCCAACACATTGAGAAGTATAAACATACCCAACACATTGAGAAATATAAACATACCCAACACATTGACAAATATAAACATACCCAACACATTGAGAAGTATAAACATACCCAACACATTGAGAAATATAAACATACCCAACACATTGAGAAGTATAAACATACCCAACACATTGAGAAATATAAACATACCCAACACATTGAGAAATATAAACATACCCAACACATTGAGAAGTATAAACATACCCAACACATTGAGAAGTATAAACACACCCAACACATTGAGAAATATAAACACACCCAACACATTGAGAAATAAAAACATACCAAACACATTGAGACATATAAACATTACCAACACATTGAGAAGTATAAACATACCCAACACATTAAGAAGTATAAACATACCAAACACATTGAGACATTTAAACATACCAACACATTGAGAAGTATAAACATACCCAACACATTGAGAAATATTAACATTACCAACACATTGAGAAATATAAACATACCAAACACATTGAGAAGTATAAACATACCCAACACATTGAGAAGTATAAACATACCCAACACATTGAGAAGTATAAACACACCCAACACATTGAGAAATAAAAACATACCAAACACATTGAGACATAATTATAAACATTACCAACACATTGAGAAGTATAAACATACCCAACACATTAAGAAGTATAAACATACCAAACACATTGAGACATTTAAACATACCAACACATTGAGAAGTATAAACATACCCAACACATTGAGAAATATTAACATTACCAACACATTGAGACATATAAACATAACCAACACATTGAGAAATATAAACATACCCAACACATTGAGAAATATAAACATACCAAACACATTGAGAAGTATAAACATACCCAACACATTGAGAAGTATAAACATACCCAACACATTGAGAAGTATAAACACACCCAACACATTGAGAAATAAAAACATACCAAACACATTGAGACATAATTATAAACATTACCAACACATTGAGAAGTATAAACATACCCAACACATTAAGAAGTATAAACATACCAAACACATTGAGACATATAAACATACCAACACATTGAGAAGTATAAACATACCCAACACATTGAGAAATATTAACATTACCAACACATTGAGACATATAAACATAACCAACACATTGAGAAATATAAACATACCCAACACATTGAGAAATATAAACATACCCAACACTTTGAGAAATATAACCATACCCAACACAATAAGAAATATAAACATACCCAACACATTGAGAAATATAAACATACCCAACACATTGAGAAATATAAACATACCAAACACATTGAGATATATAAACATACCCAACACATTGAGAAATATAAACATACCCAACACATTGAGAAATATTAACATTACCAACACATTGAGAAATATAAACATAACAAACACAATGACAAATATAAACATTACCAAGACAATGAGAAATATAAACATACCCAACACATTGAGACATATAAACATAACCAACACAATGAGAAATATAAACATACCAAACACATTAAGAAATATAAACATTACCAACACATTGAGACATATAAACATACCCAACACATTGAGAAATATAAACATAACCAACACATTGAGAAATATTAACATACCTAACACAATGAGAAATATAAACATACCCAAAACATTGAGAAATTTAAACATATCCAACACATTGAGACATATAAACATACCCAACACATTGAGAAATATAAACATACCCAACACAATGAGAAATATAAACATAACCAACACAATGAGAAATATAAACAAACCCAACACATTGAGAAATATAAACATACCCAACACATTGATAAATATAAACATACCCAACACAATGAGAAATTTAAACATACCCAACACATTGATAAATATAAACATACCCAACACATTGAGAAATATAAACACACCAAACACATTGAGAAATATAAACATACCCAAACCATTGAGAAATATAAACATACCCAACACATTGAGAAATATAAACATACCCAAAACATTGAGAAATATAAACATACCCAACACATTGAGAAATATAAACATAACAAACACAATGACAAATATAAACATTACCAAGACAATGAGAAATATAAACATAACCAACACATTGAGACATATAAACATAACCAACACAATGAGAAATATAAACATACCAAACACATTGAGAAATATAAACATTACCAACACATTGAGACATATAAACATACCCAACACATTGAGAAATATAAACATAACCAACACATTGAGAAATATAAACACACCAAACACAATGAGAAATATAAACATACCCAAAACATTGAGAAATTTAAACATACCCAACACATTGAGACATATAAACATACCCAACACATTGAGAAATTTAAACATATCCAACACATTGAGACATATAAACATACCCAACACATTGAGAAATATAAACATACCCAACACAATGAGAAATATAAACATAACCAACACATTGAGAAATATAAACATACCCAACACAATGAGAAATATAAACATACCCAACACATTGATAAATATAAACATACCCAACACATTGAGAAATATAAACACACCAAACACATTGAGAAATATAAACATACCCAAACCATTGAGAAATATAAACATACCCAACACATTGAGAAATATAAACATACCCAAAACATTGAGAAATATAAACATACCCAACACATTGAGAAATATTAACATTACCAACACATTGAGACATATAAACATACCCAAAACATTGAGAAGTATAAACATACCCAACACATTGAGTTAACATCTTCAACATAAATAGATTTAAATAATTAAATTAATATATACAAAATAAATAAATCTAATCGAATAGTTGTTAAGGCTATAAGGTGTGATAAATTGTACATACATGTGCATATCGTATCCTGACCACATTTCTTATATATACATTCTAACTGTTTTTCTTTTTACAAGGTAAACTTTCCTGATTTTGGAAAACAAATTGTATTTCCTGAAGTGGTACCAAGCTTTTCTAAGTGAGTCTCAACTATAATAATGATTGTTATGGCACATTAACTTTATAACCACTGATTTTAATTTATGTGTTATTTCATTTATTTGTATTCATTTATGAGATCAATGAAAATTAAAATTTAAAATTTGTAGATTTTGTTGGGTTTTTTTATATAGATTTCAGGTATTTTATGATTTTCCAAGTTATTGTTTTTCTTTTGATATTACAATGTTATTTAATATACTGTACATGTATCAATCTACCTTTTTACATCATATTTTCAAGCTTAATATGTTATCAACAAATATTGTTCAGATCACTGATTTAAATATTACTTGTTTACTCTGTTCAATGACATTTTTTATATTTTCTTGAAGTCAGAAAAAAAGTTTCAATCAACTGTTACCAGACATACAGGACATTATAAAGGGAGTGATGGAAAAGGATTGTATCTCTTCGTGAGTTAAACGCTTAATTTACTCTCTCTCTGTCTCTCTCTCTCTCTCTCTCACCACTGCGATAGCTCCGTTGGTAGAGTGCTTTCTCTGTAAGTGGAAGGTTGTGGGTTTGAACCCTGGCCAGGTCTGACCCTAGACTTGAAAGTGGGTAGTGACTGTTCTTTCGCCAAGCACTCGGCATTACGAAATGAAAGTAACAGTTCTTTTGGATGCGAACTTAAAATAAACGAGGTTCCGTGTCACAGTAGGTGTGGCACAATAAAGAACCCTGCTGTATAATGCCATCAGTGCAATGCACAGGCAAAATTTCTGCACTTTCGCCTATAGCTGGCGACGTCTCGATATAAATGAAAAATTCTTGACTGGGATGTTACACACCATTACTCACTCACTCTCTCTCTCTCTCTCTCTCTCTCTCTCTCTCATATCAAATATTGAGGAGGACAATATACACATAGCTGAGGGAGTGGTGAAGAAAATTGCTTTTATGTGTTTTTTTTTTTTTTACAATTTATTTATTGATGATAAAAGAATCTAGAAACCAGTGGATGATAGTACAGTTGATGTGTACAACTCTAATTACTGATGGAGGTCACTGGATAGATCAAAACTAGTTAAATTGATACTGACCTTGTAGGTTATTTCAAACTGAACTGCACATTACTTTATAATTAAATGATTTAAAAAAATTAATTTGATATTTTAAGTCTTAATAGTCTTTTAAATAAAAGGAGATGATTCTAAACATGGTATATAATGTACGTGTAGAATGTAGAAAATAAATCCATTCATTTATAATAGCAATAAAGTACATCAGCAGAAACTATGATATGAAGATAATTGGTATTAATAAACTACCGGTATTGTTATTTACAGGTGCCAGGCTGATGAGTTAGGCATCTTATGGCAGTATCGTCATCATCTCCATGACTACCCTAACTTGTTACCATGGATATTGCAAGGGTCATCTAATTGGGACTGGACATGTTTATCAGATACTTACAGCTTATTAAGGGATTGGACAGATTTGGATCCAATGCAAGCACTGGAACTTCTCCTGCCTCAGTATGTTTTGCTGTCACACAATGATAGATAATGATTTTTTAAATTATACCATTTCTACATTATCTAGAGTTTTATGGCATACCTTAGCTTATTGATAAATTTCTTAAATTTGACCTCTTGTGTTCAAGCTTTTGGTGAAAGAATTGCCATTTTATTCCTATACATTGAAAGTTTAGTCAAATGTGAGCTTTGTTTTTCTTGTCACAGCTATTTTCTGTCAGCACATCATTTTCTCAATAATTAAAATACAGTAAAAATTCTTAATTAAGAAAGAAAACTGTGATAATTTATTTTTACATATTGGGTAGATATTTTAAAATTTTCATGATAACATTTTCGAAAAGTGTTTAATAGTTCTGCTGATTTGTTCTCACTGAAAGAAACTCACAATGGCCAAATTTTGAACATATAAGACATTTGCCTCATTCAAAAATATGATCAGGGTAAGGCCATGTAAAAAAATTCTCTGGTTCTCAGATACTTTTTTTCAAAAAGTGGCAAGGTAGGTGGGTATTTTATTTATTATTTTATTTCACAAACTTATGCACAAGGTAGGCATTTTATTTTATGCAAAATTTTTAATACATTTTATGCATATAACCGTACTTCTGAATAAAAAGATATTAACCTAAGTTACAGTGTAAACCATCTTTTGATATTTTCAGTAATGCATCATTATGTAAATGTTTATGAAAAAGATCAATACATTTTTGGATTCTAAGCATTTTATTTTCATATATGAAAAGTGTATAAAATAAACATTAAAACAGTAAACAGTGATGTTGTGTTCTAGATCAACACCCAGGAAATTGGCTGGCATTGCTAAAATGGTATACAAAACAAGCAATTACATGTTCTTTATGACAAAAAACTTGAACATTCACACATACAGTGACATAGTGACAAGTAGTGTCTTTTAATAGTTCTAAGTCAGTATTTATAAAGCTGTATTAACCAATATTCTTTCTCACATTAATTTTGGTCAATATTAAAAGATTCACAACCATATATCGGTTACCTTCCAATATTTTGAAACAAAAGTGTAAAATGTAAATACTGCATGCATACTTGGCACAATACAAAAGATAAAATGTGATTTTGAAATATCGACCAAATAGCTCAATAATCTCACCAATCTTTGCATTTGGGAACATTTTTTCCATTCCGTCAGATTTTGTTTTTCCAAGATACATCGAATGTTATAGTCCTGAAAATCATGACTCTTAACGGCTTTGCTGTATGGATATGTGCCATTACAGAGTCATGAGTCAATCCTATATGCAAACAGGCAATTTTCCACGATTGTCGATATGAGGTCAATGAAATATTGGAAACGATCGTGGAAAATTGCCTGTTTGCATATAGGATGGACTCATGATTCTGTAACGGCACATATCCATATAGCAAAGCCGTTAAGAGTCATGATTTTCAGGACAATGAATATTAGTGTTGTATATTGTGGCAGGGTTATTTTCGGCAGGGATTTCATTTCCTAACATATCGTTCAAAAGTCCATCACAAATTTTTTATACAGTTATTATTTGGACTTCACTGGCACAATTTTCCATGGTACTTATGTTTTCTTGTCAAAACTGAAAGTAAAGCTTGCTAAAATCGTCGCTTTTTCTGGCATTGCCGGCCAAATTCTCCGGGGCAGGTGCGATGTTTTTTTTCACAGTAACACGTTTAGAAACTTAAATTGAAGTATTTTACCTTTCCTGAAGAGGAAAACTTACGAGGTGTCCCGAAAATAACCTTTGCTCTTTAAATCTAGATCAATAAAGCGTTTTGAAAAATTCTACTTTCAATTTGAGAATTTTAGTCATTGACGTGTTTGATCTTTATAGTTTATTTCCTGCTCAAAACAGCCGATTGGTTAATATTTTTTTTTACACCACATTAAAATGGAGCAATCGGCGGCAAATTTAGGCGCGTGGCAGTGTCTGAGAACCAGAGATTTTTTTTACCTGGCCTAATGGTTTAAAATACACTGGTACTAAAGAAATTTTAATTACAGGTATCCAGACACTCAAGTTAGAATGACCGCAGTTCAAACACTGAAGAAAATGTCTACTGATGAACTTATAGATTTTATACCACAGCTTATACAAGTAACTAAAGCAACATTAAATTAACTTCATGTATTCGTCTCAATTAATTCTGTTTATTTCATTGTTTTTTTGTTTTTTTTTGTTGTTTTTTTTTTTTCAAATTACTCTATCCAGTGTATAGATATATACAACATATAATAATGAGGTTAACTTCATACTAGGTAGATAAATCTTGATTAAGAGAATCACAGTGTACGGAGCTCTCTGTTGCCTCATTAAAGAATTATTGCCCTTGTTCTTTTGTACTTTTCTGTTAGAAGTAGATAAAGTCTCCACATTAAACTTTAAAGTTGACTAGACTTTATACAAGAATTGTGAAGAGCACAATCAAGAATTACGATGTTGTAAAAATCACTTTTCAGAACCAGAGATGTAGGTGAATAATATATACATGTACTAAAATCAAGCTAATTGCAAATTGTTCAGGTGAGCACTGAGGAATTGTTCAAGTGAGCATCCAGGAACTTCATTGCCCCAATTTTTAATTAATTACATTACAATTATTAAGTATTATGTTTATGTTGGAAACTTGAGGTAGTTGCTAGATGGGTCTCCATGGGTTGATGTACAGTGCACGAAAGTACCACAAACGTATAATTTTTTATACTTAGCAAATAATGATTTTCTTCTTTTGTTTGATCTGCTTGTATTACATATAACATAATATAATATTTTTGAAGTCTATGAGAGTTTTTGGTACTCTGATTATACTGATATTCAGTATTTAACATTAGGGAAATCTTTATTTTACAGGCTCTAAAATATGAGAGTTACCATGCATCAGCTTTATCTGAGCTTTTGTTAGAACAGTCCTGTAGAAGTATCAGATTTGCTCATCAGTTTTTCTGGTAAGTATGTATCTATATCACACACACACACACACACACACACACACACTATCATTAGTCTTAGAAATTACTTCAGAGCATCAGAGAATGATTTTAAGAAATGTGACCATTTTAGTGGAAAAAGAGAAAACTAATCTTTTGATTGACTGGATTTTTTAAAATCTGTTTAAACTTGATCACTGTGTTTAGATCTATTAGAAAAAAATTGTCCCTCTGGATTGATTGAGCTAACATAACATACATAAATATTTTGTAAATTGATGACAATATCATTTCAATAAATTTAGAGATTAGAGGAGACATGTCATTTTGAGTTAATGTTTTGTTCATTTACAGGCTTTTAAAGGGAGCTGCACAGGACAGTACTTACAAACATCGATATGAATTGATGTTTGTTGCTTTGGTCAGTGTTGCTGGTGATGCCCTCTATCAGGAGTTCAGAAAACAAGAAGAGTTGGTCAAAATACTTACTACAGCTGCTGAAAAAGTCCAAGTTTCAAAAGATAAAGATGTGAGTAGTACAATATTTATGAAAAAGAAGAAACAAATTTGTCACTAAAAAAAAACAGGTACTTTGCAGAGCTAATACAACCAAGACCTCAAAAAATACAAGCAAATGTCAGAAATAACAAAACATGGCAACCAAGACCACAAAAAAATACATGAAACATATCGCGACTTTTTATTATGAAATTAAACAAAAATGAACTTCAGTTTTTGTCTGTCCATTGTTGCTATAATTCTTTACCTGGTTCTAGACTAGAGACTTCTTTAATATACAACAAACTTACAAGCTATATGAATGTTCCGACTAATTAGAATGTTTTATACATACAAAAAGAACTGAACAAAGATATTTTATGTTTTAAAAGATTAATTTTTCTTGTTATTTTCAGTCTGTTTTAAAGCGAGAACTACAGGGGCTGTATGAACTCTTTTGTGATAAAGGTAGTGTTTTACTGCCATACAATCCGGGTTTAGAAGTCTCCGGTATTGATATGCAGGTGTGTACAGAAAACAGTTTACATATATATATATATATATATATATATATATATATATATATATATATATATATATATATATATATCATATAGATTTACTTGTAGATCCTTCTTCAATACAACAAATTGCTGTTAAAATTATTAAAGTTAAATTTATTGTGATTTTTAATTGAAATTGTATATTTTTTCACTATTAGTTTCAGAATATTAAAAGTTGCCCTGGATAAACAACATACATTGTATAAAAAGGCTAATTTTAATATCTGTGTCCTAACATTTCACTTACATGAAATGTGGAAACTTTTATGCCTAATTTTCTACTTGATTTACCCTAGAATTACCATATATATATTTATCTATTTACAATGATCAACAAAGAAGTTAACTCAAAATTTATGTTTGTTTTATGGATCCTGCAGGAAAAATTAGTGACTGTTTACATTTTATTCCAGTCATGCTCGTACTTCACGTCTAATGCTTTACCTCTAAAATTGGTGTTCAAAAACTCAAACATTAGAGCTGATCCAGTTTATGCTATGTTCAAAGTAAGTTTTTTTAAAAATACAGTCGACTCTCGTTAATTCGAAATTGGTTAATTCGAAATTTCGCTTCAATCGAAATGATATAAACGGTCCCGTCAGATCGCTGTGTATTTCTATGCAAATTTGTGTGTTTAAATCGAAATACCGAAATTCGAAATTTTGTTTAATTCGAAGTGAATTTTCAGTCCAGATAACAAAATATAATAAAAATTCCAACGTTTAAATCGAAATATACTTTCCTTGTTTATCGTAGTTTGGATTTGTTTAAACAACAAGTTGAAACTAAGCGGCAAAATAGAAAAAAAAAAAAACAAAAAAAAAAAACAAAAAAAAAAAAAAAAACAAAAAAACAATTACATGTACACAAAAATATTTTATCTTAAAAATGTTGATTTATACCTGAAATAATTAATCCGTCTCTTGTTTAAGAAGTGTCGGTTTACTTTGAAGATTTATATCCGACTCAAAATACACATGAAAAAGGAAGTCGGTATCCTATGTTATTTTCACGATTTTCTCTTCCGGTCAGGTCATGGTAAACCGGCTGTCAGTAAAAGGAAAAATTTTATTGGTGTAAAATTAAAAAGTGGGCGGTCCATTCTTCCACAGTCATTGATCACAAGAATACCCAACGCTAATTGCCACGCTTAAACTTAATTAATCTGTTGAGCCAAATGGTAAACACCATTCAGCTACTGTGACATGGCAAGCCATGATTTCAATAATTACAAAGGTCAGACGTTAAGGATTACAGATAAAGAAGTTATGATTATGAATAAATGAAACTTTAACTGAGCCTGTCCGATGGTAGTCAGTGTTTAACAAATTTCAATGGAACCTTGTAGCTTCCGGTGAAGTTTCCGATTTGCTTATTTTATTGTGCAAAAAATTATTTTAAATTTTTAATGTTTAATTTAATCTTAATCGTAAATTTTCAGTGTCAATTGTAAGCATTATAATACGTAATAGCATATACGTGACGTCAATAGAAGAACATTTTACTTTTAGAGTTAACTCCCGTTTCTGATCGTCAGTGATTAAAACGGTTAATTCGAAATTCGGATATATCGAAATTTTTCATCTGACCCCTTCAATTTCGAATTAACGAGAGTCAACTGTACTTTGTTTTAACTTGATTTATGATAAGTAAATGTTAGATAAAAATGTACTTCTCTGATGTTGTCATTTAGCAGTTTGAAAGTTGAAAGGTTAGGATAAAAAACTTACAATAATGAGTATTATACAAGTATGTATTTATTTCTGTTTTTACAAAATAATCCAAAAGTTTTACTATGGAACAGATTGATTTAGAGTGACATGGTTGGTGTTTTATCCCCTTGTCAAAAATTCTTTACATGTCAAGGCTTAAGTTCAGGAATGGTCAAGGAATTCAGACTAATCAGATAAAAACTTCTGACCATCAGTAATTGAACTGACTATCAGTAATTGAACTGACCATCATAATTGAACTGACCATCAGAACTGACAAACTTTATCACACTAGAATCTGTCCAAGTAGGATCGCAGTCAGTGAGAGATTGGACAGGATTAATTTAAACCTTTCTCTCTATACAAATATATTCTCTGTCAACTTTCAGTTTATTAATGATGTGAAAAAATGTTTGACTGTGCAGAGTAAAAAATATTTATCTGCAAAAAACAAGCAAAAAAGATTTACATTGCCCTTAAGTTCAAGGTGATAAAGGCTTTATGATACAGTCAGTGATGACACAGTGACACATTTAGATAAAGGCTTTATGATACAGTCAGTGATGACACAGTGACACATTTAGATAAAGGCTTTATGATACAGTCAGTGATGACACAGTGACACATTTAGATAAAGGCTTTATGATACAGTCAGTGATGACACAGTGACACATTTAGATAAAGGCTTTATGATACAGTCAGTGATGACACAGTGACACATTTAGATAAAGGCTTTATGATACAGTCAGTGATGACACAGTGACACATTTAGATAAAGGCTTTATGATACAGCCAGTGATGACACAGTGACACATTTAGATAAAGGCTTTATGATACAGCCAGTGATGACACAGTGACACATTTAGATAAAGGCTTTATGATACAGTCAGTGATGACACAGTGACACATTTAGATAAAGGCTTTATGATACAGTCAGTGATGACACAGTGACACATGTAGATAAAGGCTTTATGATACAGTCAGTGATGACACAGTGACACATTTAGATAAAGGCTTTATGATACAGCCAGTGATGACACAGTGACACATTTAGATAAAGGCTTTATGATACAGTCAGTGATGACACAGTGACACATTTAGATAAAGGCTTTATGATACAGCCAGTGATGACACAGTGACACATTTAGATAAAGGCTTTATGATACAGCCAGTGATGACACAGTGACACATTTAGATAAAGGCTTTATGATACAGTCAGTGATGACACAGTGACACATTTAGATAAAGGCTTTATGATACAGTCAGTGATGACACAGTGACACATGTAGATAAAGGCTTTATGATACAGTCAGTGATGACACAGTGACACATTTAGATAAAGGCTTTATGATACAGCCAGTGATGACACAGTGACACATTTAGATAAAGGCTTTATGATACAGTCAGTGATGACACAGTGACACATTTAGATAAAGGCTTTATGATACAGCCAGTGATGACACAGTGACACATTTAGATAAAGGCTTTATGATACAGCCAGTGATGACACAGTGACACATTTAGATAAAGGCTTTATGATACAGCCAGTGATGACACAGTGACACATTTAGATAAAGGCTTTATGATACAGCCAGTGATGACACAGTGACACATGTAGATAAAGGCTTTATGATACAGTCAGTGATGACACAGTGACACATTTAGATAAAGGCTTTATGATACAGTCCAGTGATGACACAGTGACACATTTAGATAAAGGCTTTATGATACAGCCAGTGATGACACAGTGACACATTTAGATAAAGGCTTTATGATACAGCCAGTGATGACACAGTGACACATTTAGATAAAGGCTTTATGATACAGCCAGTGATGACACAGTGACACATTTAGATAAAGGCTTTATGATACAGCAGTGATGACACAGTGACACATGTAGATAAAGGCTTTATGATACAGTCAGTGATGACACAGTGACACATTTAGATAAAGGCTTTATGATACAGCCAGTGATGACACAGTGACACATTTAGATAAAGGCTTTATGATACAGCCAGTGATGACACAGTGACACATTTAGATAAAGGCTTTATGATACAGCCAGTGATGACACAGTGACACATTTAGATAAAGGCTTTATGATACAGTCAGTGATGACACAGTGACACATTTAGATAAAGGCTTTATGATACAGTCAGTGATGACACAGTGACACATTTAGATAAAGGCTTTATGATACAGCCAGTGATGACACAGTGACACATTTAGATAAAGGCTTTATGATACAGTCAGTGATGACACAGTGACACATTTAGATAAAGGCTTTATGATACAGTCCAGTGATGACACAGTGACACATTTAGATAAAGGCTTTATGATACAGTCAGTGATGACACAGTGACACATTTAGATAAAGGCTTTATGATACAGCCAGTGATGACACAGTGACACATTTAGATAAAGGCTTTATGATACAGTCAGTGATGACACAGTGACACATTTAGATAAAGGCTTTATGATACAGCCAGTGATGACACAGTGACACATTTAGATAAAGGCTTTATGATACAGCCAGTGATGACACAGTGACACATTTAGATAAAGGCTTTATGATACAGCCAGTGATGACACAGTGACACATTTAGATAAAGGCTTTATGATACAGTCAGTGATGACACAGTGACACATTTAGATAAAGGCTTTATGATACAGCCAGTGATGACACAGTGACACATTTAGATAAAGGCTTTATGATACAGCCAGTGATGACACAGTGACACATTTAGATAAAGGCTTTATGATACAGCCAGTGATGACACAGTGACACATTTAGATAAAGGCTTTATGATACAGCCAGTGATGACACAGTGACACATTTAGATAAAGGCTTTATGATACAGTCAGTGATGACACAGTGACACATTTAGATAAAGGCTTTATGATACAGCCAGTGATGACACAGTGACACATTTAGATAAAGGCTTTATGATACAGCCAGTGATGACACAGTGACACATTTAGATAAAGGCTTTATGATACAGCCAGTGATGACACAGTGACACATTTAGATAAAGGCTTTATGATACAGCCAGTGATGACACAGTGACACATTTAGATAAAGGCTTTATGATACAGCCAGTGATGACACAGTGACACATTTAGATAAAGGCTTTATGATACAGCCAGTGATGACACAGTGACACATTTAGATAAAGGCTTTATGATACAGCCAGTGATGACACAGTGACACATTTAGATAAAGGCTTTATGATACAGTCAGTGATGACACAGTGACACATTTAGATAAAGGCTTTATGATACAGCCAGTGATGACACAGTGACACATTTAGATAAAGGCTTTATGATACAGCCAGTGATGACACAGTGACACATTTAGATAAAGGCTTTATGATACAGCCAGTGATGACACAGTGACACATTTAGATAAAGGCTTTATGATACAGTCAGTGATGACACAGTGACACATTTAGATAAAGGCTTTATGATACAGTCAGTGATGACACAGTGACACATTTAGATAAAGGCTTTATGATACAGCCAGTGATGACACAGTGACACATTTAGATAAAGGCTTTATGATACAGTCAGTGATGACACAGTGACACATTTAGATAAAGGCTTTATGATACAGCCAGTGATGACACAGTGACACATTTAGATAAAGGCTTTATGATACAGCCAGTGATGACACAGTGACACATTTAGATAAAGGCTTTATGATACAGCCAGTGATGACACAGTGACACATTTAGATAAAGGCTTTATGATACAGCCAGTGATGACACAGTGACACATTTAGATAAAGGCTTTATGATACAGCCAGTGATGACACAGTGACACATTTAGATAAAGGCTTTATGATACAGCCAGTGATGACACAGTGACACATTTAGATAAAGGCTTTATGATACAGCCAGTGATGACACAGTGACACATTTAGATAAAGGCTTTATGATACAGCCAGTGATGACACAGTGACACATTTAGATAAAGGCTTTATGATACAGCCAGTGATGACACAGTGACACATTTAGATAAAGGCTTTATGATACAGCCAGTGATGACACAGTGACACATTTAGATAAAGGCTTTATGATACAGCCAGTGATGACACAGTGACACATTTAGATAAAGGCTTTATGATACAGCCAGTGATGACACAGTGACACATTTAGATAAAGGCTTTATGATACAGCCAGTGATGACACAGTGACACATTTAGATAAAGGCTTTATGATACAGCCAGTGATGACACAGTGACACATTTAGATAAAGGCTTTATGATACAGCCAGTGATGACACAGTGACACATTTAGATAAAGGCTTTATGATACAGCCAGTGATGACACAGTGACACATTTAGATAAAGGCTTTATGATACAGTCCAGTGATGACACAGTGACACATTTAGATAAAGGCTTTATGATACAGCCAGTGATGACACAGTGACACATTAGATAAAGGCTTTATGATACAGTCAGTGATGACACAGTGACACATTTAGATAAAGGCTTTATGATACAGCCAGTGATGACACAGTGACACATTTAGATAAAGGCTTTATGATACAGCCAGTGATGACACAGTGACACATTTAGATAAAGGCTTTATGATACAGTCAGTGATGACACAGTGACACATTTAGATAAAGGCTTTATGATACAGCCAGTGATGACACAGTGACACATTTAGATAAAGGCTTTATGATACAGTCAGTGATGACACAGTGACACATTTAGATAAAGGCTTTATGATACAGCCAGTGATGACACAGTGACACATTTAGATAAAGGCTTTATGATACAGTCAGTGATGACACAGTGACACATTTAGATAAAGGCTTTATGATACAGCCAGTGATGACACAGTGACACATTTAGATAAAGGCTTTATGATACAGCCAGTGATGACACAGTGACACATTAGATAAAGGCTTTATGATACAGCCAGTGATGACACAGTGACACATTTAGATAAGGCTTTATGATACAGTCAGTGATGACACAGTGACACATTTAGATAAAGGCTTTATGATACAGTCAGTGATGACACAGTGACACATTTAGATAAGGCTTTATGATACAGCCAGTGATGACACAGTGACACATTAGATAAAGGCTTTATGATACAGCCAGTGATGACACAGTGACACATTTAGATAAAGGCTTTATGATACAGCCAGTGATGACACAGTGACACATTTAGATAAAGGCTTTATGATACAGTCAGTGATGACACAGTGACACATTTAGATAAAGGCTTTATGATACAGCCAGTGATGACACAGTGACACATTTAGATAAAGGCTTTATGATACAGTCAGTGATGACACAGTGACACATTTAGATAAAGGCTTTATGATACAGCCAGTGATGACACAGTGACACATTTAGATAAAGGCTTTATGATACAGCAGTGATGACACAGTGACACATTTAGATAAAGGCTTTATGATACAGCAGTGATGACACAGTGACACATTTAGATAAAGGCTTTATGATACAGCAGTGATGACACAGTGACACATTTAGATAAAGGCTTTATGATACAGCCAGTGATGACACAGTGACACATTTAGATAAAGGCTTTATGATACAGCCAGTGATGACACAGTGACACATTTAGATAAAGGCTTTATGATACAGCAAGTGATGACACAGTGACACATTTAGATAAAGGCTTTATGATACAGCCAGTGATGACACAGTGACACATTTAGATAAAGGCTTTATGATACAGCCAGTGATGACACAGTGACACATTTAGATAAAGGCTTTATGATACAGCCAGTGATGACACAGTGACACATTTAGATAAAGGCTTTATGATACAGCCAGTGATGACACAGTGACACATTTAGATAAAGGCTTTATGATACAGCCAGTGATGACACAGTGACACATTTAGATAAAGGCTTTATGATACAGCAGTGATGACACAGTGACACATTTAGATAAAGGCTTTATGATACAGCCAGTGATGACACAGTGACACATTTAGATAAAGGCTTTATGATACAGCCAGTGATGACACAGTGACACATTTAGATAAAGGCTTTATGATACAGCCAGTGATGACACAGTGACACATTTAGATAAAGGCTTTATGATACAGCCAGTGATGACACAGTGACACATTTAGATAAAGGCTTTATGATACAGCCAGTGATGACACAGTGACACATTTAGATAAAGGCTTTATGATACAGCCAGTGATGACACAGTGACACATTTAGATAAAGGCTTTATGATACAGCCAGTGATGACACAGTGACACATTTAGATAAAGGCTTTATGATACAGCCAGTGATGACACAGTGACACATTTAGATAAAGGCTTTATGATACAGCAGTGATGACACAGTGACACATTTAGATAAAGGCTTTATGATACAGCCAGTGATGACACAGTGACACATTTAGATAAAGGCTTTATGATACAGCCAGTGATGACACAGTGACACATTTAGATAAAGGCTTTATGATACAGCAGTGATGACACAGTGACACATTTAGATAAAGGCTTTATGATACAGCAGTGATGACACAGTGACACATTTAGATAAAGGCTTTATGATACAGCAGTGATGACACAGTGACACATTTAGATAAAGGCTTTATGATACAGCAAGTGATGACACAGTGACACATTTAGATAAAGGCTTTATGATACAGTCCAGTGATGACACAGTGACACATTTAGATAAAGGCTTTATGATACAGCAGTGATGACACAGTGACACATTTAGATAAAGGCTTTATGATACAGCCAGTGATGACACAGTGACACATTTAGATAAAGGCTTTATGATACAGCCAGTGATGACACAGTGACACATTTAGATAAAGGCTTTATGATACAGCAGTGATGACACAGTGACACATGTTAGATAAGGCTTTATGATACAGCCAGTGATGACACAGTGACACATTTAGATAAAGGCTTTATGATACAGTCAGTGATGACACAGTGACACATTTAGATAAAGGCTTTATGATACAGCCAGTGATGACACAGTGACACATTTAGATAAAGGCTTTATGATACAGCCAGTGATGACACAGTGACACATTTAATAGCATCATTTAATCAGTTCCATTACTAACTTACATAGAGTCATGTTGAAGTTGTCAAATGCAAACACTATGTTAAAGTAAAAGTTTGAGTTTAAATATCACTTCAAGGTACCTACTTGTATAAAAACTTTATATAATTATAATTATATATATATTTATATACTTAATAATATGATTATCAATAAATATACCATTTTACATATGCTTATATTTTATTAACAAAATGGTTTGCCTATTTGACATATTTCTGTAAGGTAGGGGACGATCTGCGTCAGGATACATTGACTATGCAGATGATCAAAATAATGAACAGATTGTGGTTGAAAGAAGGCCTTGATTTAAAAATGATCACATTCTCCTGCCTAGCAACAGGACCTAAAAGAGGTAAACTTTTCCTTATAGAGTCTATATAACATCATCAAATGACAATATTCACCATGTTTTTTCCATCAAATCTGGTTAATTTTGCTGACCTGCTTCTGCATACCGGTATTTCATTGTTTTCTTCATAGACAAGTGTAATAAAGAATTTTATATTATATAAATCTTACACTTCTGAAAGGGTGACAATCCAATGGCATATTAATTGTCACCCCTCAAAATTGATTGTCAACAGAGGCTTTTCACATTGAGTTAAGTGGTGACAACACACATTGTCACCTTATCAAAACTGCAATATTTATTTCATTATACCAGTTGTTGCCATCTGAATTGAGATCTGAGCATCTAGATAGCTGTCGTCTGTTAGTAAGGATTTGTCATTTTAAAGACTTGAACATTTGTCATACATTAATAACGATCAAACAAGTGTTTTATTGAATCAGAACAAGGTTGCATTCAAAGTACATAGTTTATTACACAAGTTTTCTGTACATGTGACATTTTTCGTAATGTCAACCACTCAATTATCTTATCTATGCCTTTGTCACAGGGTAGCATTTACCCCAATTCTTATTAATCAATCAAATTTCAAGAAATTCACAAAAGGCATTGTAAGAAAATTATTATTTGGTATTTCTTTCAAGGTCTCGTGGAATTGATAACAGAATCTGACACATTACGTAAGATACAGGTCTCATATGGTGTTACTGGATCATTTAAAGATCGACCAATCAAAGAGTGGTTACAGAAACATAACCCAACTGAACTTGAGTATCAGAAGGTACAAGTATTTATTATTTTTATATGGAGAATAAGCCTCATAATTACTGTGTGAATGAAAGAATAAATGATTGCAAGGCAATGGGGTCATGACTTTTTACATGAAGTAAACTGCTTTCAGAAAACTTGACAAAATAAATGTACTTTTGTCTCCTAATATAACAGAGATAACTGAAAATAAATTCTTGTTTTGATCCATTGCTGTATGATAATGTAAAATTTTACCAAATCACCTACAACCAATAAGTGAATATCCCAGATTAAATGACATTTTGTTTGTTGTCTTTCATTGAATAAATAAGTTTAACTTTTATTTGGTGTGTGTGTGTGTGTGTGTGTGTGTGTGTGTGTGTGTGTGTGTGTGTTGAGCAGGCCTTCACAAACGCCGATTTTTGGCAAAAGACGCCGGTTCAAACTTCAAAAAGCCGATTGAAAAATATCCGAATCGGCTTTTTTCCCATAATAGTAAGACAAAATCTCATTAATAATTCTTTAATGCAGACTTGTAAACAATTAAAAGTACTCAGGACAGTGTCACGATTCATTGAACTTCCCTATTCACAGGTAATTACCTAACACCTTACAAGTTAATTGATTACTAGTGGCTTCACCTTTTACCATCGTTTCTACTAGAATATACAATTTACAGTCATACACGTGCCTGATTGTAGTTAATAATCTCCCCTGATCTCAATATACAAGAGCTGACTAGATACGACCGTTTTTCGGGTTACCAACAACAACATGATCACGACATTACACGTGGTTTTTGAATCGGGATCATTTGCTGTTTTTGTTGTATGTTGATATATTTTTAGTTACCAGTGATGGGATTTTTGCAGGATATTAATAAGCCGTATTTTTGAACATTTATCTATCTATGCGACATTGTCACACATCGACTTATAATTTATAATGAAAACGACAGATATCCCAATGTAGCAAACAGAATTCAGTTTAACTGATTAATTAACGTTTTGTTGCATTGCCAACGATTGGACATTTATGGAAAGATGAAAAGCAGTACATTAACAGTTAACACCATATTTTTCAAATAAAAATTCTAATGTTTATTTATTTACCTATCTGATGTGTGTTTATTAAAAAACTAATTTAAATTATTATTCGGGAGGGGGGGGGGGGTTACCATTTGTCGATTCTTTGGGAGCAAGGGGGTTGGAGTTTACCCTTTGCTTATCGGGTGGGTGGGGGTTGATGTACCTTTGCCGACCGCCGATTGACCTTACCGGCGTTTGTGGAGCCCTGGTGTTGAGGGGTGTTCTTACTCATTTAGCAGCAGTTTAGTTGTTATTAAATACATTTACTAGGTAAAAACTGAATATTGTTTATAAATTATTTTCATTATTTAGGCAGTAGAAAATTTCACCTGCTCCTGTGCTGGATATTGTGTAGCTACATATGTTCTCGGGATTTGTGATCGCCATAACGATAACATCATGCTCAAACAATCTGGTCACATGTTTCATATTGATTTTAATAAATTTCTTGGTGATGCTCAGAAGTTTATTAACTTCAAAAGGTAAGTACAATTACTTATTTTATTTAGAAACATTATTTAAGCATATTGACATGTTAGAATAAGCTTATCTAGAATACACGTGGCAGTTTTGTTTTACGAAATGATAATCTTGATAGGTACATAAATAATTTTCTGCCGGATGAAAGCCCCAATATTTTGTCATGTAAATCTGATGATAAAACAATAAACACTTTTGTGAAAAAAGGTACTACTGTTATGTCTAACAATAGACAATGGAAGGTTTGGAGGAGATTCAACTTCTCGTGTTACTTATTATAAGTTAGGGAAACAAAGTGTAGTGGACTACCTACTAGATTTGCCAGAAAATTACAATAATATTAATGATTTCAGTGTTCTCCCACCGAATGAGTTCTCAGATCACTGTCCCGTCTCATTTGAAATATGTGGTTCAATTCCAGTTAGGGGAACCTCGCCATATATTCACACATATATAAAATGGGATCATGAGAAAGACAATGAATACCGTGTATTAATCGAGCAACATATAGACCATAATGTTAATTTAGTATGCAATTTAGAAGACGAAAACGATGTTAACAATACTGTTAATGAACTATCTGGTATGCTGTTCAATTGTGCTTCTGATATATTTGGCAAATCTATCTTGATTTCCAATGATCCAAAAGTAAGGAAAGGAAATAATGAGTGGTGGAATAAACATGTGACAATGTGACATTGAATGTAAGCATTTTAATTCGATACGGAATTTTTATTACCATCACCCATCCGTTGCCAACAGAAAACTATTTATAGCAGTTCGAAACAACTACAATAAATTCAAACATTGAGCTCTTGTGGTGTACAAATATTAAAAAAGTGTTGAACAATCACTGTTAAAACTCACCCTAAAAAATTCTGGAAGTCTATCAGAGGGAAGAGTAAATCACATTGTGAAGCTAACAACGATGGAGTTTTCACGCACATTGAAAACATTCTTGGAGAGGAACCTCCTCAGTTGTGTGATTCTATATTGAATCTTATTGATGATTGTATATACCTAATGTCCAAATTGACGATTTGGACAAAGAAATATCCACGGATGAAATCCTGAGAGCTATTGGCAAGCTTAAGCCTGGTAAAAGTGTTGATTCAGTTACCTCCGAAATGATTATAACTTGCAAAGCTTTACTGCTTCCAGTATTGAAGGATTTGTTTAACTATATGTTTAATAACATGATTTTTCCTTATTCTTGGATGGAAGGTACAGTTGTCTCAGTCCCCAATTCGGGGGATCTTAGTGACCCGAATAACTATCGTCCTATTGTATTAGTGAGTGTGTTATCAAAATTTTACACTTCCATATTAACACAAAGAATGGTCATATAGGCCGAGGACGAGAACAAACTTATACATGTACAAAACCAGTTTGAATTCAGGCCTGGTCGTTCGACAACTGATGCAGTTTTTATTCTTCAAGGTCTTATAACGCATACAAGTCGAAACTGTACTGTGCATTCGTGGACTTCCGTGAAGCATTTGACCGTTTCAAAAGACGGATTTTATGGTTTAAATTACTATGTTCAGGTGCAAGCAGTAAATTTGTTGATGTTGTTAAATCAGTGTACTCATCTGTACGCTTACGAATTAGAACCAGTAGTGAACTCTCAACGGCATTTAGCAATTATCTTGGAGTCAAGCATGGCGACCCGTTATCACCCCTTCTTTTTTTATTTTTCATCAACGACATTATTGTGACACTTCATCCCACGATTTGACTGATAATAAAGATGACTATATTTGCTTTTCCTTATTCTGTTTGCTGATGATACTGTGTTATTTGGTAAGTCTCCGAAAACATAACAGTTACTATTGGACAAGCTTGTCAATTACTTCCAACATTGGAACACTGTAGTAAATATTGATAAGACAAAAAATTGTTGTGTTTCGAAACGGTTGGCAATCAGTGAATGATACGTTTTATTTCGGAGATAGAGAGATGGAAAAAGTGTATTCATGTGTACTTAGGTGTTCTCTTATCATACAACGCTAAATTCAACAATACCCAAAAAAGGATTTCCCAACATGGTTCGTAAGCACTAAGTTTTAAATTTCAAGAACACTCAGTTTTAAATTATGGTGCCAAAATCTGGGGTTTTCACCGAGCAAAAGATGTTGAATTAATACACAATAGGTTCTATAGATATGTTTTAAAACTTGGTAAAAATGTCCTGGTATGTTTCTTATATGGTGAATTAGGGCATCTTCCAATGTATATTTTGCGTAAACACAGAATAATTAAGTATTGGTTAAAGATTGTTTTACATAAACCACATATTGCTTATGATATATATATATATATATATATATATATATATATATATATATATATATATATATAGGATGCCTTGAATGTTATTGTGGCAATAACCGGGTTTCAAATGTACGTGATCTTCTTTTTCAGCTTGGTATAAATAATACTTGGTTTAAACTTAGATATTTCTTATGATATTATCAAATTGCGTATCAATGACCAGTATTTTCAGACTTGGCAATAAAGTGTCACAAGTTGGGAAAAACCTGGTACATATATGTTGTGTAAAAATGAATTTTCTATAGAACAAGTTAAGAAGTAAAACTCGGTGTTGAAGCTGGACGTTTTAGTAATATTGAAAGAAGTTTGCGTGTTTGTCGCTGCTGCAATATGGACATACTAGAAAACGATTTCCACTTTGTTTTAGTTTGTGTAGCATACAGAGACATAAGACGTGAATGCCTACCAAAATATTTCTATGCTTGGCCTATGCTTTATAAGTTGATTAAACTATTAAGTGTCTCTTCAGAATCCCTCCCATAAAGACTATACCACTACCTCCAGTTAGCATGGAAATGGAGGTCAGAGCTGCTAAACCTTACTCCATGTTAACTTTAATTGTTCTCTGCCATCATGTCTGTTTATTGCATTTTTATGTTTTATTGCCATAGCACTGTATTTTTGCTTTGCAAATAAATAAATATATAAATACTAAAAACAAATGGCAGTCATTCAACAATAATTACCCTGATATTAAGCTTATCTAGAATACACATAGCAGTAATACAACCATAATTACCCTGATATTGAATACACTTGGCAGTAGTACAACCATAATTACCCTGGTATTAAGCTTATCTAGAATACACATGGCAATCAAACAATCATAATTACCCTGATATTGAATACACATGGCAGTCATACAACCATAATTACCCAGATATTAAGCTTATCTAGAATACACATAGCAGTAATACAACCATAATTACCCTGATATTGAATACACATGGCAATAGTACAACCATAATTACCCTGATATTAAGCTTATCTAGAATACACATAGCAGTCATACGACCATAATTACCCTGATATTAAGCTTATCTAGAATACACATGACAGTCATACAACCATAATTACCCCGATATTAAGCTTATCGAGAATACACATGACAGTAATACAACCATAATTACCCTGATATTAAGCTTATCTGGAATACACATAGCAGTCATACAACCATAATTACCCTGATATTGAATACACATGGCAGTCATACAACCATAATTACCATGATATAAAGCTTATCTAGAATACACATAGCAGTCATATAACCATAATTACCCTGATATTGAATACACATGGCAGCCATACAACCATAATTACCCTGATATAAAGCTTATCTAGAATACACATAGCAGTATTACAACCATAATTACCATGATATTGAATACACATGGCAGTCATACAACCATAATTACCCTGATATAAAGCTTATCTAGAATACACATGGCAGTATTACAACCATAATTACCATGATATTGAATACAAATGGCAGTCATACAACCATAATTACCCTGATATAAAGCTTATCTAGAATACACATAGCAGTAATACAACCATAATAACCCTGATATTGAATACACATGGCAATAGTACAACCATAATTACCCTGATATTAAGCTTATCTAGAATACACATAGCAGTCATACAACCATAATTACCCTGATATAAAGCTTATCTAGAATACACATAGCAGTCGTAAAACCATAGTTACCCTGATATTAAGCTTATCTAGAATACACATGACAGTAATACAACTATAATTACCCTGATATTGAATACACATGGCAGTCATACAACCATAATTACCCAGATATTTAGCTTATCTAGAATACACATAGCAGTCATACAACCATAATTACCATGATATTGAATACACATGGCAATAGTACAACCATAATTACCCTGATATTAAGCTTATCTAGAATACACATAGCAGTCATACAACCATAATTACCCTGATATAAAGCTTATCTAGAATACACATAGCAGTCGTAAAACCATAATTACCCTGATATTAAGCTTATCTAGAATACACATAGCAGTCATACAACCATAATTACCCTGATATAAAGCTTATCTAGAATACACATAGCAGTCATGCAACCATAATTACCCTGATATAAAGCTTATTGAGAATACACATGACAGTAATACAACTATAATTACCCTGTTGGCTACAGAGTTGCTGGAATATGTTACTATGTCATGTAACCATCATGTTGGCTAGCTACAGATTTGCTGGAATATGTTACTATGTCATGTAACTGTCATGTTGGCTAGCTACAGAGTTGCTGGAATATGTTACTATGTCATGTAACCATCATGTTGGCTAGCTACAGAGTTGCTGGAATATGTTACTATGCCATGTAACCGTCATGTTGGTTAGCTACAGAGTTGTTGGAATATGTTACTATGTCATGTAACCATCATGTTGGCTAGCTACAGAGTTGCTGGAATATGTTACTATGCCATGTAACCGTCATGTTGGTTAGCTACAGAGTTGCTGAAATATGTTACTATGTCATGTTACTGTCATGTTGGTTAGCTACAGAGTTGCTGGAATATGTAATCATTTGATATAATATAATAAGTATAATTCATATAATTTTGGAACTTTGGATTGAAATTTCATTAATTTTCAACTGTTTGGCTTGTTTTTTTATCAAACTTTTCATTTCAAAGTGTCATTGATGAGGAATAATTTTTCTGAAATGTGCATATATGGCACATCAAAATTTAACAGGTATTTGAATTACATATTGATAGTTCATTACTTAACTTAACTTGGCATGGTGTGGAGTGGCTTGGTGAGGTGTGGCATAGTGTGGTGTGGCATGGCATGGTATGGTCTGGCTTGGCTTGGGAAGGTGTGGCATGGCATGGTGTTGCGTGGTGTGGTGAGGTGTGGCATAGAGTGGTGTGTCGAGGTGAGGTGTGGCATGGCATGGTGTTGTGTAGCATGGCTTGGTGAGGTGTGACATGGCATTGTGTGGTGTGGTGTGTTGTGGCATGGCTTGGTGAGTTGTGGCAGGGTGTGGTGAGGTGTGGCATGGCGTGGTGAAGTGTGACATGTCATGGTATGACATGGGTTGGTGAGGTGTGACATGGTGTAGTGGTATAAGTGTTTTTGCTACATTTACCAGGCACATTCTGACATGACAAATATGATCTGTAAATGTGTCAGTGCAAGTTAAGATACAATCAGGAGGATTTTAGCATCAGATTTTATACACTGCTGACAACATTTGCCTTTTGTAGATAATCTTGGAAAAGAAATATTTGAAGCAGAAGATAATCCATTTGCCATCTGTTTATGTAAATCCTTATTTAGAATACAACTTTTCAAAAGGTGTATTTAGAATTTTCATGAACTTGATATAAATAAACTTTTTGTATAATTGTATTTCATGACTTTGGACTAATTTCATATTTGGAATTTCAGGGACACTTAAAGTATTTAATTAAAAATTTTGTCAAGACCATAACATTTCATTTGCAGAAATTTCATGGAACAAATTTTCATTTTTTTTCTAAAAAAATGTGAGCACCTTTAGAAAATGGAATATTTCAAGGTCACAAAGGGGATGGAACTTAAGTGTTTTATCTCAATTTTGTTGTATGTCGGGTTTAAAGAGGTGGTACATGTTTGTTTTCAATTGTTTAATTACATTACATTTCTGTTTCAGAGATAGAGTGCCGTTTGTACTCACCTCAGACATGGCATTTGTGATAAATAATGGTGAAAAACGCAGTGACAGATTCCAAAGATTTGTTGATATGTGTTGTGAAGCTTTTAATGTCTTGAGAAAAAATGCTAATCTATTTTTAAATTTGTTTGCACTGGTAAGTTTCAATGTTTTTACAATCCCACATGAATGTCAGCTGTTATACATTTAGTCTTGTTCATGCTAATTTCTTATAGATATTTGAAAATTTTCACTATGGTCTATAATTTTGAAGTAGGACAAAAATTTAAATCAACAAAATTTTAAGAAAGGACTTTGAAACTTTTTTGTATACTTTCTGTTATTGTATGCACTAAGTTTTCCCCGTCTTCAAATTTAGATTTACTGTTAGTAAAATACCAAGTGATTTCACAAAGAGTAATGGTGTTTTATGCCCCATCCTAGATTGTTATATTTATATCAAGGTTGCCAGTTCTTGGTATATGGAAGAAACAAAAGTGTTTGTAGAAATTGATAGGCCTTCAGCAAACTGACAGTTAAATTTCTCACACCAGAATCAACCAGGTTCAGATTCAAACCTTGATTATGAGATGCAATGTGATCTGTAAGTGGACACTTTAGAGATTTTACAAAGAAACAAATAGTTTTTTGGATGAAATATTGGCTATGTTCTTTTTGTGATTAAAAATATTGAAAAATAAGTAAAAGTTAATCATGTAAAATTAATGTTCAATCAACAAAGTAAAGTATAACTGTTTTTGTAGAGCCTGACATTGCTAAAAGGCAAGACTTAGGTGTTACTTTTCCAGTTTCGTCGTAGGCGGCAGCGGAGATGTGTCAAAATGTGAAAGTTTATGATAAAGTAATGTTTTTTCTACTCCATCAAAAACTAACCAGGCAAGACATTTTATTCTGGGGAATTCTTGTTTACATATTACAGATGTCACGGTCAGCAATGCCAGGTGTGTCAGAAGCTGCTCCAAAATATATACAGACCGCCCTTCTACCAGGAAAAACGGATGCACAGGCTTCAGCAATCTTCACAAGGTTAATTGTTATGTTTCTAAAAATGAATGAATTCAAATTTAATGTATATTTTTGCAACATGAAAAGATTTCATGAAATATGAAAATTAATATTTTTACATTTTGTCTTTGCCATCTACCGGCAGGTAAAACAACTTCCACTTATTAGTATTTATTTTTATTTAGTTTGAATCCATATTTTAAAAAAAGTCATGAAATGATATACAAAGTCATGTAATTTTAACAATAAATGCAAATTTTATTTTATTGGGTTTTGCTAAAGGTGTCTTTATCTTCTTTGACCAATTGCCACAAAATACAAATTTTATAATATCTGTTAAAATCATTTTTGGCTGTAAAATTACACAAAGAAAGTTTAGTATTGTACAATAAAATAAAATTATCTTTGCTTATGTTTTTATCCAGGGATATTGAAAGTATTATCCCCCCTTCCCAAAATGATCATTTTGTCTTACAATCATTAAATCCATCAAGGTTGAGTCTCTACTGTTTTCTGGATTTTAAACTGTATAAAAAATATTTTTAAAAAAGTATGAAATATCACATACTTATAAATGAATGAATGAATTAGTTAACTTGTTAAGAACACAAAAGTTCTGGTTAGGAAAAAAAGTTATCACTCATTAAGAATACATGTTACTGCTGGTCAAAAATACAAGTTTTGGTCAAGAATACAAGTTCTGTTAGGAAATACCGATTGTTGATTAGAATACAAGTTATCACTGGTTAAGAGAATACAAGTTACCACTGGTTAAGAAAACAAGTTTCACTGGGTTAGAACACAGGTTACCACTGGTTAAAAATAAAGTTATCACCGGTTAAGAAAACAAGTTCTGGTTAATAAACAAGTTATCACTGGTTAAAAAACCAAGTTATCACTGGTTAAAATGAAGTTATCACTGGTTAAGAAAACAAGTTATCACTGGCTAAAAATGAAGTTATCACTGGTTAAGAGTACAAGTTATCACTGGTTAAGAACACAAGTTGTCACTGGTTAAGAATACAAGTTATTACTGGTTAAGAATACAAGTTATTACTGGTTAAAAACAAAGTTATCACTGGTTAAGAGAACAAGTTATCACTGGTTAAGAATACAAGTTATTACTGGTTAAAAATGAAGTTATCACCAGTTAAGAAAACAAGTTCTGCTTAATAAACAAATTATGAATGGTTAAGAGAACAAGTTATCACTGGTTAAAAACACAAGTTATCACTGGTTAAGAGTACAAGTTATTACTGGTTAAGAATGAAGTTATCACTGGTTAATGGTACAAGTTATCACTAGTTAAGAATTAAGGATTGAATGTCATTTTGAATGTTGTCATTGAGGTATGACAACATCAGACCACGTTCAAAATAAGTGAATCGCAAAGTGATTCATGTAATTTGAACGTGGTCTGATGTTGTCATACCTCAATGACAACATTCAAAATGACATTCAATCCTTATGTTTACATTATTTTTACACACAAAAAGGTATTGTTAATTTTCCGAAAGTCCATGTATTATTGTGGTTGGAAACACCTAAAGCGAGATAACTCTTTTTGTAAACCATATAAAGAGAACAGCCATATTGATTTGTTTCGTTGCGTGGCGATCGTAAAATATAGTTCCGTAAAAACACTTTTGAAAATTAAATTCTATTTCTCCTTTTTCACTAAACAATAATCTGTTTGGTAAGATATTACTATGAACATGATTTCTATGTTTGTTACCGCTCTTAAAGAGCGTCCCTACAGTCGCCGGTATGAATGAACTCGTAGAAAAGTATGAATGGATAAGTAGTTCCTTGGTGGTATATATTCCTCCGCCATTGGCTGTACATCGAAAGCGGATTGGCTGAAGATATAACTGACGTATCGCTCTATCACAGAGCGCGTGACACACTGCTGTCATGGAAAAATTAATGCAATGGTTCCAAAGAGATTCAAATAAGGCAATGCATTTGTAATGTAAACATTACAAGTTATTACTGGTTAAAAATGAAGTTACCCCTGGTTAATGGTACAAGTTATCACTGGTTAAGAGAATACAAGTTACCACTGGTTAAGAAAACAAGTTATCACTGGTTTAGAATACAAGTTACTACTGGTTAAAAATGAAGATAAAACTGGTTAAAACTAAAGTTATCACTGTAAAGAATACAAGTTTCACTATTATGATTGTAACATAATCTGAGATTTTCATAAAGGTTTTTGACAAAAATAAATTGATCTTGATTTTGACATGTAATTGTAATGTTTTGTAATAATTTGTTCTCTGATTTCAGAATGCTGGAAAATAGTTTAAAATCAGTCTTTACCCAATTTAATTTCTTTATACATAATTTGGCACAACTTAAGTTTTCCAGTCACCAAGAAGGAGCTTTATTATCTTTTGTACCAAAGACATATAGGTAAGATTCTTTTTCACAGTTAAATGATATGATGGCGTATTTTGACAGTCAGAAGCTTGGTACATGACCTACACAGTAGATTGCTTATCACCAATATTAAAATTTATTGTAAATATATAAGCTTCTGATATGTGACCTATAACTAATAATGTATTTATCAAATTGATATGTAATCCCGACTTGAAAATAAAACTACATTTAACTCATTTTTAACTTACCTTGTCATGTAGGCTAAGATAAGCTTTTGCTATCATGGTTTTGTCTTTTGAACATTTGAATTTGTAAATTTCATTCAAAAGACTTCTTATGCAGAACAGATTTTAATGCAGTTTGAGGTCTGTAATTTATTAGCTCACCTGGCTTTAGCCAGCGTGAGCTTATGGTATGATGTGGCGTGTGTATGTGTGTGCGTGCGTGCATGCGTCCTGTCCGTGCGTCCGTAAACTTTACATTTTAATCTTCTTCTCCAAAACCACTGGGCCAAATTTAATGAAACTTGGTAACCATTATGCCTGGATGAAGCCCTTTCAGATTTGCACAAATGAAAGAGTTATGTTTCCTTGGGGCCCCATAAGGGGGAAATAGTGAAAAAACTTTAAAAATCTTCTCCTCTGAATCTTTTAGAGGTATACCTTAGTTATTTCATTTATAACATCCTTAGGTCATGTAGTTTCAGATTTGCACAAATGGTAGTCATGGGGCTCAAAATGGGGAAAATGGTAAGGTACTGAGTGGGGAAATTGCTTAAAATTAAAACTAAAATTATGTATTTGTCAGTATATCTTGAAAACTATTAAGTTTTTGTATAGACATGTATGTTAGAATATTGCAGGTATTGCAATAACGATCAATTTGATATATGGTTCAAGGTCATATGTTCAAAGGTCAAGCTCACAGCTGCAAAAGAAGACTTAAATTGCTACTTATCTTGAAAACTATTAACTTTTTCTATAGGCATGTATATTAGAATATTGTAGGTATTGAGATGGCGATCATTTTGATATATGGTTCTAGGTCATATGTTCAAAGGTCAAGGTCACAGCTGCAAAATGCACCTTGAATTGCTTATTATCTTGAAAACTATTAACTTTTTGTATAGGCATGTTTATTAGAATATTGTAGGTATTGCAACAATGATCATTTTGATATATGGTTCAAGGTCATATGTTAAAAGGTCAAGGTCACAGCTGCAAAACAAGACTTAAATTGCTAATTATCTTTGAAAACTATTTTCTTTTTGTATAGGCATGTATATTAGAGTATTGTAGGTATTGCAACAACCATTATTTTGATATATGGTTCAAGGTCATATGTTGAAAGGTCAAGGTCATGGCTGCAAAAGAAGACTTAAATTGCTAATTATCTTGAAAACTACTAACTTTTTGTATAGGCATGTATGTTAAAATATTGTAGGTATTGACATGATGATCATTTTGATATATGGTTCAAGGTCATATGTTAAAAGGTCAAGGTCACAGTTGCAAAAGAAATCTAAAACTTGTAATTATCTTGAAAACTATTACCTTTTTGTATAGACATGTATAGTAGAATATTGTAGGTATTGACATGATGATCATTTTGATATATGGTTTAAGGTCATATGTTCAAAGGTCAATGTCACAGCTGCAAAAGAAGACTTAAATTGCTAATTATCTTGAAAACTATTAACTTTTTGTACAGGCATGTATATTAGAATATTGTAGGTATTGACATGGCAATCATTTTGTTATATGGTACAAGGTCATATGTTGAAAGGTCAAGGTCATGGCTGCAAAAGAAGCCTTAAATTGCTAATTATCTTTGAAAACTACTAACTTTTTGTATAGGCATGTATATTACAGTATTGTAGGTATTGGGACAATGATCATTTTGACATATAATACAAGGTCATATGTTGAAAGGTCAAGGTCACAGCTGCAAAAGAAGACTTAAATTGCTAATTATCTTTGAAAACTACTAATTTTTAGCTCACCTGGCAAAGCCAGGGTGAGGTTATGGAATGGTAAAGTGTGCGTGCGTGCGTCCATGCATCCGTAAACTTTAATCTTCTTCTCTGAAACCAATAGGCCAATTCAAATGAAATTTGGTATGGAAGGTCCTTAGTTGCTATAGATTAAAAATTGTATCCGACATGTCCGTCCTAAATCCAAGATGGCTGCCATTACTATAGATAGCAAAAATCGATAAATGGCCATTGCAGGTTCATTTATGTACCGATTTTGTTGAAATTTAATACGTAGAAAATAGATCTCGGGGGATAAAACATATATAACGGGTTTCTCTGTACAATTTTTAGTTTTTCCAATAATTAATATGCAAATAAGTTCTATTTTTAGCTTTGAAAATCTTCTTCTCTGAAGTACAAAAAAGGTCTATTTCAGCCTAAATCTTCTCAAAGTACATGGCCAATTTAAAGGAAATTTATGATAAATAGCGCTTGAAATAATAGAAAATAAGGATATTGCTAGTGAGTCTGTTTACATTTTACTGATTGGATATATTTAAAGAGAAAGCAAAGAGCAAAATAAGGGTGTGCCAGGTGAGCGATACAGACCCTATTGGGCCTCTTGTATCTAGTAGGTGTTTGTGTCTCAGTTTGTGTAATTTATGTATCAGTATATATGTATGTTTATATTTTACAGTGTTAATACAGCAGACTTAGGTGTTTGTGTCTCAGTATGTGTAATTTATGTATCAGTATATATGTATGTTTATATTTAACAGTGTTAATACAGATGGAAAACTGAAAAAAGTACATGTTTATGGTTATCAGAAGAGATACACACCAGAAAAGCACTATGTAAGACTTGTTGATTTTTATGATATTATTTTGATTTTTTTACAAATATTTTTGGAGGTCTCTAGTGTCTGTTACATAATGGCCTTTATAAGATTGCTGGAATATATTGTTAATGCTCAATACACAGAACTACTCAAGAACATCATTGAACAGAAAATTAAAGATGTTAGGTTTTACTAAGTAATAAGTACAAAGGTAGAGTTCATACCTACATATACTCTACACAAAGAATCCTTGCTGTTATTTTACTCGAAATCAGTTTTTACTTGTGTTTAACCTTTAAGGCATTTGAATGATTTTATCAAAATGTTAAAATATTACAGCTCTCCTGTATAAATTTTAGGTAATACCGTTAACTAATGACTCTTTAAAAAGAATCATAGACATACACTTTGCAAAAGAATTCAAATTCAAATTTCAAAATATGGACATTAAAGTAGCTTATCAAACCAAAAGCAGAGCGATTTTTAGATTTTAAAAATGTTGTTTTTCTTAGGTGCTTTACATTTTTATACATTATTTGTACCTTTATTGGTGAATTTTCGACATACAAGATTTCATGCTTCATCCACTTGGGTTAAAATGGAAAGATTTCAAAAGGATGTCTCATTTGGTGCTTGCCATACAATGCAGAGTCATGACACTAAACATTCAATGACACCTCAGTGATAGAGGTTTGTTGTGTTCTTTATCAGTGATAGAGGTTTGTTGTGTTCTTTATCAGTGATAGAGGTTTGTTGTGTTCTTTATCAGTGATAGAGGTTTGATGTGTTCTTTATCAGTGATAGAGGTTTGATGTGTTGTTTATTAGTGATAGAGGTTTGATGTGTTGTTTATTTGTGATAGAGGTTTGATGTGTTGTTTATCAGTGATAGAGGTTTGATGTGTTGTTTATCAGTGATAGAGGTTTGATTTGTTGTTTATCAGTGATAGAGGTTTGATGTGTTGTTTATTAGTGATAGAGGTTAAATGTGTTCCTTATCAGTGATAGAGGTTTGATGTGTTGTTTATCAGTGATAGAGGTTTGATGTGTTCTTTATCAGTGACAGAGGTTTGATGTGTTCTTTATCAGTGATAGAGGATTGATGTGTTCTTTATCAGTGATAGAGGTTTGTTGTGTTGTTTATCAGTGATAGAGGTTTGTTGTGTTCTTTATTAGTGATAGAGGTTTGATGTGTTGTTTATTAGTGATAGAGGTTAAATGTGTTCTTTATCAGTGATAGAGGTTAAATGTGTTCCTTATCAGTGATAGAGGTTTGATGTGTTCTTTATCAGTGATAGAGGTTTAATGTGTTGTTTATCAGTGATAGAGGATTGATGTGTTCTTTATCAGTGATAGAGGTTTAATGTGTTCCTTATCAGTGATAGAGGTTTGATGTGTTGTTTATCAGTGATAGAGGTTTGATGTGTTGTTTATCAGTGATAGAGGTTTGTTGTGTTCTTTATCAGTGATAGAGGTTTGATGTGTTGTTTATCAGCGATAGAGGTTTGATGTGTTGTTTATCAGTGATAGAGGTTTGATGTGTTCTTTATCAGTGATAGAGGTTTAATGTGTTGTTTATCAGTGATAGAGGATTGATGTGTTCTTTATCAGTGATAGAGGTTTAATGTGTTCCTTATCAGTGATAGAGGTTTGATGTGTTGTTTATCAGTGATAGAGGTTTGATGTGTTGTTTATCAGTGATAGAGGTTTGTTGTGTTCTTTATCAGTGATAGAGGTTTGATGTGTTGTTTATCAGCGATAGAGGTTTGATGTGTTCTTTATCAGTGATAGAGGTTTAATGTGTTGTTTATCAGTGATAGAGGATTGATGTGTTCTTTATCAGTGATAGAGGTTTAATGTGTTCCTTATCAGTGATAGAGGTTTGATGTGTTGTTTATCAGTGACAGAGGTTTGATGTGTTGTTTATCAGTGATAGAGGTTTGTTGTGTTCTTTATCAGTGATAGAGGTTTGTTGTGTTCTTTATCAGTGATAGAGGTTTGTTGTGTTCTTTATTAGTGATAGAGGTTTAATGTGTTGTTTAACAGTGATAGAGGTTTGATGTGTTGTTTATCAGTGATAGAGGTTTGATGTGTTCCTTATCAGTGATAGAGGTTTAATGTGTTCCTTATAAGTGATAGAGGTTTGATGTGTTGTTTATCAGTGATAGAGGTTTGATGTTTTCTTTATCAGTGATAGAGGTTTGATGTGTTGTTTATTTGTGATAGAGGTTTGATGTGTTGTTTATCAGTGATAGAGGTTTGATGTGTTGTTTATCAGTGATAGAGGTTAAATGTGTTCCTTATCAGTGATAGAGGTTTGATGTGTTGTTTATCAGTGATAGAGGTTAAATGTGTTCCTTATCAGTGATAGAGGTTAAATGTGTTCCTTATCAGTGATAGAGGTTTGATGTTTTCTTTATCAGTGATAGAGGTTTGATGTGTTGTTTATTAGTGATAGAGGTTTGATGTGTTCTTTATCAGTGATAGAGGTTTGATGTGTTGTTTATTAGTGATAGAGGTTTGATGTGTTGTTTATCAGTGATAGAGGTTTGATGTGTTGTTTATTAGTGATAGAGGTTTGATTTGTTGTTTGTCATTGATAGAGGTTTGATGTGTTGTTAATTAGTGATAGAGGTTTGATTTGTTGTTTATCATTGATAGAGGTTTGATGTGTTGTTAATTAGTGATAGAGGTTTGATGTGTTGTTTATCAGTGATAGAGGTTTGATGTGTTCTTTATCAGTGATAGAGGTTTGATGTGTTGTTTATTAGTGATAGAGGTTTGATGTGTTCTTTATCAGTGATAGAGGTTTGATGTGTTGTTTATTAGTGATAGAGGTTTGTTGTGTTGTTTATCAGTGATAGAGGTTTGATTTGTTGTTTATCAGTTATAGAGGTTTGATGTGTTGTTTATCAGCGATAGAGGTTTGATTTGTTTATCATTGGTAGAGGTTTGTTGTGTTCTTTATCAGTGATAGAGGTTTCTTTTTTTTTTTTTTTGTAGATTTATATTATTAAGGTTGAAAGAGAAAACCAAAACGTTCCAACATATATTTTCCGGCATCACTACGAATTTGCTGAGTTTCGCAACAAATTAGCAGAATTGTATCCAAAGATATCATGGACACCAATGTCTGGAAGGTATTTTTAGATAACCACTTCAAGATGAAAAAAAAAAGACTTGGAGAAAATAATTGATAAAGAGAAATCTAAAACTTGTATGCTTCATAGCACTTGTATAAAGTCTATCTATCAAGCACCAACTTGTATAAATTCTATCTATCAAGCACCAACTTGTATAAAGTCTATCTATCAAGCACTATCTTGTATAAATTCTATCTATCAAGCACCAACTTATATAAATTCTATCTATCAAGCACCAACTTGTATAAAGTCTATCTATCAAGCACCAACTTGTATAAAGTCTATCTATCAAGCACCATCTTGTATAAATTCTATCTATCAAGCACCAACTTGTATAAAGTCTATCTATCAAGCACCATCTTGTATAAATTCTATCTATCAAGCACCAACTTGTATTAAGTCTATCTATCAAGCACCAACTTGTATAAAGTCTATCTATCAAGCACCATCTTGTATAAATTCTATCTATCAAGCACCAACTTGTATAAAGTCTATCTATCAAGCACCAACTTGTATAAAGTCTATCTATCAAGCACCAACTTGTATAAAGTCTATCTATCAAGCACCATCTTGTATAAATTCTATCTATCAAGCACCAACTTGTATAAAGTCTATCTATCAAGCACCAACTTGTATAAAGTCTATCTATCAAGCACCAACTTGTATAAATTCTATCTATCAAGTACCAACTTGTATAAATTCTATCTATCAAGAACCAACTTGTATAAAGTCTATCTATCAAGCACCAACTTGTATAAACTTTAAGTCTATCTATCAAGCACCAACTTGTATAAATTCTATCTATCAAGCACCAACTTGTATAAATTCTATCTATCAAGCACCAACTTGTATAAATTCTATCTATCAAGCACCAACTTGTATAAATTCTATCTATCAAGCACCAACTTGTATAAATTCTATCTATCAAGCACCAACTTGTATAAAGTCTATCTATCAAGCACCAACTTGTATAAATTCTATCTATCAAGCACCAACTTGTATAAATTCTATCTATCAAGCACCAACTTGTATAAATTCTATCTATCAAGCACCAACTTGTATAAATTCTATCTATCAAGCACCAACTTGTATAAAGTCTATCCATCAAGCACCAACTTGTATAAAGTCTATCTTTCAAGCACCAATTTGTATAAAGTCTAAATAAAGATCACTGTATAAAGACCACCTGTATATAAAGACTAACACAAATTTGTGGAGTAAAACTTGCTATAGTGTTTACTTTAAAAACATCACTGTATATAATCTCAACAGTAAAACCTGCTATAGTGACTACCTTACAGCATCACCTGTATATAATGTCGTACAGTAAAACCTGCTATAGTGACTACCTTAAAAACATCACCTGTATATAATGTCTCAACAGTAAAACCTGCTATAGTGACCTGACAGCATCACCTGTATATAATGTCTGTACAGTAAAACTGCTATAGTGACTACTTTAAACCTCACCTGTGCATGTCTTCTGCTATCACCTTCCGTCCACCTGATATAATGTCTGTACAGTAAACCTGCTATAGTGACTACCTT